>JASDQU011025364.1:11229-32245 GCA_032191745.1 Picea mariana | reverse complement strand
GGAATCTTAAAGGTAACAAAGTAGCATTAAGTGCTCTGTAGTTGATAACCATTCTAGGTTTACCCCTTTTTCATTCAGAATGCTTATTAACATAAAAAGCTGGACAAGCCCAAGGACTTCTACTATTCTCTATAAGTTTTCTCTGCAACAAGTCTTGAATTTCGTTTTTGCAATAGTCTAGCTCTGTAGGAGGCATATGGTTTGTAGAGGCCTTTTGTGGCTTAGGGATGTAATCTTCTCTATATGGCAGATTGAAAAAATACTGTTCTCTTGTCCAGAAAGCATTTGGATATTCAGAAGTACAATCCTGTTCAATCTTTTCTTTTATTTCTTTAATGACTTCTGATCCATGCATATTTACATTTTTTAAAATTTTCTGGATCTTCACAAGACTACTGGCAGAATGTTCTAATCTTTTGGCAGTAGTATTTTCTATTATTCTTCTTTGATACATAGTCTTGCTAGGTACTTTTACTAACTTGCCATGAAGCATTAGTATTAACTCAGAATGACCAACTGTTAGTGGTAAACACTTATTTACAAAATCTTGCCCTAACAGTATATCTGATCCGGTATCAAAACTGTAGAGGGTCACTGGGATTTTCTATTCCTGAATATAAATAGGAAAATCTGGGCAGATATGATTAGTCTTGAGCTCTGTCTTGTTAACATCTCTGAATGAAAGATTAATAGGCTGCCAGTAGTACTTAGGAATAGCTCCATGCTTTGCACATGAGTTCATAGCACCAATGTCTACTTGTGCATCTAGAGTATACTTGTAGGTAACCTGAAGCTTTTATATTTACAGAGATGACTATCCTGTCATCAAGTCCTTTCAACATTTTATTTTCTGAAAATACAGCCTCTATATCATCATGGAATATCTCATGTTCTAATTCATCATTTCTTTGTTTCTTCAGGAATGCTAATTCTCCTCTTTGTAATTTCAGAGTCTTCCATAGTTCTTTGACTAAGACTTCCTTTTCTCTAATTTCTTCTTCAAGTAAGAATATAGCATTATCCAGAGAATTATCTTCTTTTGGAGTATCATGATGTACAATCAGAGCTTTACTTCTAGTATTTGAAGGGACAGGAATACTAGTTTTTGCAGTTTCAAATTCAGCATCAGTGGGAGTATAGTGGTGGATATTCACCACGCTTGGCTGCTGGATAGACTGAATTTGGGAATTAAGTTGCTCCAATTGGGAAGTATAATGGTCATATAGAGAAAACTGACCAGGTGTGAGAACAGAGATCTTAGACTGGAGAGTGGTGCGTTGTTGAAGGAGAGAATTAATATTTACAAAAGAAGACATCATTTTAATGTCTAAGAAATTCAATTCATCAATGTGTGAAGAATGGTCAGAAGAGGTAGGAGACTCAGGGGTGGAACTATCACCTTCATCACTAGAATCATCAGAAAGTGATAAGTATTCACTGTCTGAACGATTAGAGACCATATCCCATTCTGCTAGATCATATCCTGTGGAGAACAGATCCATAATTTTAACTTGGACTCTGGTCTTCGAACGTAGAGGACACTGAGATGCCCAGTGGCCAGGCTTCTTACAAATAAAGCAATGGGATTGCCTAGACCTATTATTCTGAGGTCTTCGCTTGAAGTAAAACTTTCTTTTAGGCTTAAAACCTTTTTTTGATGTAAATGTTTTACTTTTCTTATGACAACCACAATCTGATTTTGACCATTTTTTAGGAATTTCCCTTTTCTGATGAGAACATCCAAAACTAGAGGTTTCATCAAAAGCTTCACAGACAGAAGAATCAAAGCCTAAATGCTTTTTCAAGGATTTTGTTGTCTTCTTCCTAACACACTCATTTTGGAGGGCAATGATTATTTGTTCTTGCAATCCTGCAAGAGACAGTCCTTCTATTTCAATTTCTTCATCTTCTAGTCTTGTTCGGACTAGCTTAGGAACTTTATCAGGCATTGAGGATAAGTATTTCCTCAGATAGGCAGAATTTCTGGGATCAGGCACTTTGTACAATAAGGCTTGCATTGTACAGAAATATTTGGGTAACTGGTTAAGGTGGCATAGCTTTTGACTCATAAACATATCAGCATAATGACTCATATTAACCCGAATATCACCATAAAACTCATGAACTACTTATTTTATTAGTTCATCTATGGGTTTTTCATGCTGAAGTATTCTGAGCTTACTATTGTCAGAAATTATTTCCCACCAGAAATTCAAATTACCAGTAAATCCCCATGTTAAGCGTAGGGCTAAGTCACTCCAAGTGACTTTATCTTTAAATAACAATTTCTGTGTTTTTGCCCATGCATGCCATCCTTGGATAATAGCTTCAATCTCAGTTTTACTTTTACAGTCTAAATTTGAGATTGGTGCAGTATTAGTGTGTTTGATGGAGGATTTTTGTTGTCCATCAATATCCATAGGGGCTTTCTTTGATCCAGTATACCTGGAATTACACCATTGTTCCCATGCTGAAGTTCTAGAAGAACCTTGCTTGGAATATTCACCTTGAGGCTCTGGCTTTGCCTCTCCTTCCAATGCTTTAATGGAGAAACTCTGATTAGTAGAAATATGTACAAGGGCCGACTAGCTGGCTAAGCTATCTGCTGTAGCTTGCTCTATTTGCTTTTTTAGCTCTAATCCTTGGTTTTGGACTAAGGATAATTTGTCACAGGCTAGTTGGCAGATTTCAGCTATCCTAACCAAAGTAGGATTCTTTAGTTCTGAAGCCAGTTTCTTTAATGTTAGTGCTCTTGTCTCTAAAGGAGGAGAAGAGCTAAAGAATGAAAATGTAGCATTATTTGAGGGAATCAAAACTGGGGAAGCAGGTTGAGATTCTTCTTGATAGAATATTTTCATATTCTCAACAACTTTTTCTATGACATCTAACTTCTCAAGAATAGAATGCAATTATGTTTTCAGATCTTCTTGACTTTGATTGATCTGGTCAAGTTCTGAATGTAACCCATTCATATGACCTTTTGTCTTCATGACATCTTGGGCTATATTATCAATATTCTGTGCTAAACACACAGATTGATAATTTGCATAATTCTGCATTCTAATCATATCTTGAGGAGTCTCTGCATCACTTTTCCTATATTGAATAAAATCTAGATCAGCTACCAAATTGTTCTGGAATTTAGGATTATGATTTCTAGTTCCTAAATATCTTTGTGGTAACTCAGTCTTCTTTTCTTTACCACTCCTTGGTAAAGGATAATCCATCATTTTAATTGAGGGTACTGCAAGATCTAGGCAGGCAGAACAATCAGGATGTTGGCCATGATGCTCAACTTTGTTCTGATATGTTTCAAAATTATTAGGAAGTGAAGGAGAAGATGTTAGATTCTTTTAGGGAGAAGGTTCTTGAGCAGGCATATTTCTTTTGCAGAAATAACAGTCCTTTGAACCTTTCTGATGCTTCAACAAATGATCATCTAATTTGGACCTTCCTAAAACAGGTTTATATACAGGTGTTCTAGGAGGAGAATGTCTAGCAGAGGGTCTGGCAGATTCAAACCTTGAACTACTTGCAGATAAAGATGATAATTGTCTATCAAGGTCTTGGATTCTTTGACTCTGTGACCGTCCTAGTTTTAAGACTGGTTTTCCAGAAGAGCTTGTAGACACAGTCATTTCTTGAGGCACAGGAGGTTTAAACTGAGTAGAGATCGGATCATATTCTGCAGACCATTCCTCAATTTTTGTAAGCTGACAGAAACCAATAGAAAGAGGAGAAACATTTCCGGGACCAACCACCACACTTTCAGAAGTAGCGCATTGTAACAGCTTAGGATTTAAAGTAGGCATAGTCATGGAAACAAAACGGAGACAGATAGAAGAGTGAAGTTGGGCAATCTTGGAACCTTCCGCCATATCAAATCCAGCAAATTGAAAATAATCTTGGAGAAGGGAGTTGATATACGGATCTCGAAGAGAGACTTGAAATTGAGGCAAAGTTGAGGACCAAACAGGGCCATTATGAAGAGGGGCTTGAAATCCTAAGATCAAAGCATCTTGAAAATTATTGTGACGGGAGTCAAGGATACATGTCAAGACATTTGTATTTAATCCAGGGCGAACCAGGGGATTAACTCCAAACTAAATAAGACCAATATGGATGTATTCATATCCATGACTAAGACCCCATTCTATATCAGCTTGTTGTATCAAAGGAATCTGATATTTAGTTTGTCCGAGAGAGATTGGGATATTTACAGAACAATACCGTATAAGGGTAGTAGCTTTAAACTGAAAAATAGGAATCTCATAGATATCTGAAGCCGGAACCTGATGCATTTTCCAATTTGGATCAGGTTCATATTCTTGGGCTAACAGACGGACATTATACAGAGGTTTATTACTAGACTGACTTAATAACTTCTTATACCATTTAGTAGGCTTATATGTAGTCAGAGAGGAGAGATCATGAGATGAAGAATCTTGAGGTGCAGCCATTATGATCTACTGCTACTTTTGACAAAGTCCTTAAAATGTTGCAGGTGAGCAAAAGATAGAAGGTAATTTCAACTTACAATGAGTCTAAGACACTGGCAACAGCAGAGGCCTATTCAACGACACAAAATTGCTGAAAATAAATGCTTACGTATCCTGCGAAATCACCTTCAGTCGAACACTTCTTTTATCCGAACATTGCACTTCTCACAACCAGAATTTTCAAACACAAGGCTCAATCATATGACAGAACTTCAAAAACTCTTTTATATTAATCTTCCTCTCAGTTACAGACACATGCAGGAGGCATGGTATTACATACAATATGCGAGATATATTTTCTCAGAAAAGCAGGGCTTTCAGACTTGTTTTCCCTGAAGATACAAGGAAATATAGCCAAGCTCCTGGCCGACTTCTTAGGAAAATACTATCTCTAAGACTTACAGATGACTAGCTCTGAAACCAATTTACGCACACCAGAGCGGAAATGGATCTTTACACTTGAGATCAGTGTTTTTCGTTTGCTAACTCAGGATCCTTAAGGCAAGAGAAGTAAAGAGGATACACACTGCTCGACTCGGACTAGACCTCTCTCAAGACTCCTTGAATTTTTCGAATGAATAAATGAGAGCTGAGGGCCTTTATTTATACAACTCATAGCAGGTTCCCGGTAAAAGTCTATGGGCAACTTCCAGTCATAAAGATTCTCCGAAAACACTAGATGGGGCAGCTATGGACTACAGTTGTTATCTCGTCCCTTGGAGGCTCGGCCATATGGGGACCCATCATAGCTTTTACGGATGACATTACTAAAGGTAATTATTCTCATTACTTTAGTACTATGACATGGACTAAAGCAAAGATTCTTACACTGTGGAGTTTACAGAACCCACGAACAGTCGGGACACCACTGTTGGCCCGATAGACATGAATTATTACAACCTTTATTCTGATGGCAGACAAACTTTTACAATAGTGGACTCATGGGTCCATCACGCTTCTAACATGTTTTGAATATTATACTCAGAAACAGAATCAAAAACGAATTCACTGTTGTAATCATGACTTGAAGGTGGTGAATTGTGATATGAGGAGAAAGGTGGAAGTCCACTAAAAGATTTGTAGAAAGGTGATCCTTGCATGGTTGGAATAAGTTCATCATCTGGTACACAAGTATTACCATAATAGCTACTGGTAATATTGTAGCAAGGAGCTGCAGAAGAACTTGATGGTGCATAATGTAGATTACTGCTCATAAAAGATAAACTGAATACGAACCAAGCCTCGTGTTGAGCAGCTTCACAAACTTCTGCATGAAACCAAATCTTAAAGGCTTCTCGATCTGTCTGATTGAAGAAGTCTGCATCTCTGGGAAAATAATGCCAAAATAGGAGATACAGCCATCCTGACCAGGAATAATAATGATCTTTAAACAAATCACATTCAAATGTTAGCCATACACACCCACCATACTTAATCTGATGAAGGATCATGCAATAATCCAGATAAGTTAGATATGGAGTATACAGGCTAATATAAACTTGTCCTTGATGAGGACCACCAGTCATTATTCCTCTGAATAGATCTCTTTGCTCTCTGAAATAACTGCTAAAGGATTCAAAACCACTAGTTTTATCAACCCAAGCTTCTAGTATATGCAGACTAGCAGGACTATTCTTTATACAACAGGCTAAACAATCAAAACACAAACAGTATTTACATTCTGTACAGACCAAGATCCATTTGAATCCTTGTGGTGCTTCCCTGGATATAGTATTCAGGGAGGATGAAGCCATCTTATAGTTTTATCCTTGTCTTTAACAGGAGAGGCTTCTCTGGTTAACAGGTCTGCAAGGCAATTTTCTTTCCCTGGTTTATATTCAATATCAAAATCATATCCTTCTAACCAGAGACTCCATCGCAGCACTCTGTTATTACCCTGTTCCAGCAACTTATGATTAGTCAACATCCCTTTCATATGCTTTAAATCAGTTCTAACAATGAAATGAACTGGTTTTAGAAACATTCTATATTTCTTTATTTCATTTTTTACAGCTAGAATCTCTTAACAAGACAGAGCTCAAGATTAATCATATCTGCCCAAATTTTCCTATTTATATTCAGGAACAGAAAATCCCAGTGACCCTCTACAGTTTTGATACCAGATCAGATATACTGTTAGGGCAAGATTTTGTAAATAAGTGCTTACCACTAACAGTTGGTCATTCTGAGTTAATACTAACGCTTCATGGCAAGTTAGTAAAAGTACCTAGCAAGACTGTGTATGAAAGCAGAATAATAGAAAATCCTACTGCCAAAAGATTAGAACATTCTTCTAGTAGTCTTGTGAAGATCCAGAAAATTGTTAAAAATGTAAATATGCATGGATCAGAAGTCATTAAAGAAATAAAAGAAAAGATTGAACAGGATTGTACTTCTGAATATCCAAATGCTTTCTGGACAAGAGAACAATATTTTTTCAATCTGCCATATAGAGAATATTACATCCCTAAGCCACAAAAGGCCTCTGCAAACCATATGTCTCCTACAGAGCTAGACTATTGCAAAAACAAAATTCAAGACTTGTTGCAGAGAAAACTTATAGAGAATAGTAGAAGTCCTTGGGCTTGTCCAGCTTTTTATGTTAATAAGCATTCTGAACAAAAAAGGGGTAAACCTAGAATGGTTATCAACTACAGAGCACTTAATGCTGCTTTGTTACCTTTAAGATTCCCCTTGCCCAATAAAGAGTTCTTATTCTCTAGAATTGGAAGATGTAATGTCTTTAGCAAGTTTGATCTAAAGAGCGGATTCTGGCAAATAGGTATTGTTCCAGCTGACAGGTACAAAACGACATTTGTAGTTCCTCAAGGTCAATACCAATGGAGAGTAATGCCATTTGGTCTGAAGAATGCTCCTTCAGAATTTCAAAAGAGAATGGATGACATTTTCAGACATTTGCCATTTTTCATTGTATATATATATATGATTTGCTTATATGTTCTGTAGATATTAAACAACATGTACAACATCTACAGAAAGTTTATGACTTGTTATATAAGCATGGTCTTGTGCTCAGTAAATCTAAACTCTATTGGGCACAGACAAAGATTGAATATCTTGGACTCATACTCTCACAAGGAGAAGTAGAACTCCAAGATCATGTACTTAAAAAGTTGAGTGAATTTCCTGATGAAATTTTGGACAACAAGTAGTTATAGAGATTTCTAGGGTGCTTAAACTATATTCGGCAATTTTATGAGAACCAAGCCAAGGATGTCCGAATTCTACAGAAAAGACTCAGCAAGTCTTTACCCTGGAATTATAAAATGACTCAAGCTGTCCAAATCATCAAACAAAAGATCCAACATTTACCCAGCCTGCATCTTCCAGATTTGTCCATGAAATTAATATTGGAAACAGATGCATCACATGAAACATGGGCAGCCGTGTTGCTTCAAAAGAATGGACCTAAACTAGAGGAAGTATGCATGTATAATTCTGGGTGCTTCAGTGAAACAGAGTCAAAATATCCCTCTTCACATAGAGAGATTCTAGATGTAAAAAATGGAATAAAGAAATATAGAATGTTTCTAAAACCTGTTCATTTCATTGTTAGAACTGATTTAAAGCATATGAAAGGGATGTTGACTAATCATAAGTTGCTGGAACAGGGTAATAACAGAGTGCTGTGATGGAGTCTCTGGTTAGAAGGATATGATTTTGATATTGAATATAAACCAGGGAAAGAAAATTTCCTTGTAGACCTGTTAACCAGAGAAGCCTCTCCTGTTAAAGACAAGGATAAAACTATAAGATGGCTTCATCCTCCCTGAATACTATATCTAGGGAAGCACCACCAGGATTCAAATGGATCTTGGTCTGTACAGAATGTAAATACTGTTTGTGTTTTGATTGTTTAGCTTGTTGTATAAAGAATAGTCCTGCTAGTCTACATATACTAGAAGCTTGGGTTGATAAAACTAGTGGTTTTAAATCCTTCAGCAGCTATTTCAGAGAGCAAAGAGATCTATTCAGAGGAATAATGACTGGTGGTCCTCATCAAGGACAAGTTTATATTAGCCTGTATACTCCATATCTAACTTATCTGGATTATTGCATGATCCTTCATCAGATTAAGTATGATGGGTGTGTATGGCTAACATTTGAATGTGATTTGTTTAAAGATCATTATTATTCCTGGTCAGGATGGTTGTATCTCCTATTTTGGCATTATTGTCCCAGAGATGCAGACTTCTTCAATCAGACAAATCGAGAAGCCTTTAAGATTTGGTTTCATGCAGAAGTTTGTGAAGATGCTCAACACGAGGCTTGGTTCGTATTCAGTTTATCTTTTATGAGCAGTAATCTACATTATGCACCATCAAGTTCTTTTGCAGCTCCTTGCTACAAGATTACCAGTAGATATTATGGTAATACTTGTGTACCAGATGATGAACTTATTCCAGCCATGCAAGGATCACCTTTCTACAAATCTTTTAGTGGACTTCCACCTTTCTCCTCAGATCACAATTCACCACCTTCAAGTCATGATTACAACAATGAATTCTCTTTTGATTCTGTTGCTGATTATAATATTCAAAACATGTTAGAAGCGTGATGGACCCATGAGTCCACTATTGTAAAAGTTTGTCTGCCATCAGAATAAAGGTTGTAATAATTCATGTCTATCGGGCCGACAGTGGTGTCCTGACGGTTCGTGGGTTCCGTAAACTCCACAGTGTAAGAATCTTTGCTTTAGTCCATGTCATAGTACTAAAGTAATGAGAATAATTACCTTTAGTCATGTCATCCGTAAAAGATATGATGGGTCCCCATATGGCCGAGCCTCCAAGGGACGAGATAATAGTTGTAGTCCATAGCTGCCCCATCTAGTGTTTTCGGGGAATCTTTATGACTGGCAGTTGCCCGTAGACTTTTACCGGGAACCTGCTATGAGTTGTATAAATAAAGGCCCTCAGCTCTATAGAGGGTGGGAGGGGAGAGATTTATTAGAGAAACTATATCATATAATCATAAAAAAAACAATTTAAGATAATTTTTATTATAAGACAATGTTAAAAACTTGTATTAAGTTATTTTTTATAGTTTTACAATATTAGTTGTGAATTGCTTTATTTCAAGTGTGAGTGTAAATATCAATTGTGAATTGCATTATTTCTAAGTGTTGGTGTAAATATGCAGATAGGGTTAATAAATTTACAAATCTTGTAGTTGCTTCAAGATTACATACAAATGTTAGAGAAAAACTAAAAACCCTAATTTTAAATGGACAAATTCACTCATAGATCTATGTTATTCATGCATTTATAGAAGTAAAATGTAACAAATTAAAGAAGAAAAAACAACAAAATTATCAAAAAATCAATTACCCAAATGAAAAAGATTTACAACATCACTTGAGAAACCCTTGAAGATGTTTATCTTCTTGTGGCCTCTCCTTGGGAGGGTTCTTTGAATTTTCTAAGTGTGTGGTTGCTCTCTCCTTTGTTGATGATTGCAGATGAAGGCTGCTACAAGTTAAAACCCCTCAAGAAACTAGGGTTTCCTAAGCTATGGGGAAAACATGATGGAAAAACATCCACAATGGAGAGAAGGGAGAGAAAGAATGGATGAGAGGAAAAAATGAATGAGATCATGAGAGGGGGGAAACCCTCTTACTTTTAGAGGAAAAATTTTGAATTTTCTCTCATTATTTTTCCTTTTTTAATTAAAATTAAGAAGGAAAAGTCATAAAAATAGATTTTATGACTTTATTAAGTGAAGTTAACTTTAGGAAAGAGGTTCCTATAAGTTATATTGATAGGACATGGTGTAAAAGTGGGTTTTATGTCATGTTACCCATACTATTGCTAGTGCATTCCAATACACCTAACATTTTGGTCTAGGTAGTTGATTTTTAGGTGATAACAAATGTCCCTAATGTATAAGGTTAGGAGCATGCCGTATGACCTAAATACCTTATAGTTTTCTTTTACCAATGGATGAAACAACCAAGGAGAGAGAGAAATTGACACGGGGAATAGAAAATCTTGTATAAGAGGCCAAAGAAGACCACCTGTCAACAAGATAGCCTTAAGGTGTTGAGTTACATGATCTTAATAAGGACAAGGTAGGCATACCCATACTCATTAAGATAACTTATGATAATGATCACAATGGTGTGCCCTATAGAGAGGGGTTGAACTAGCAAGACAACATGAGATCTCAAATATAATATGGTGCTGGAAAAAGAGGGATAGAGTACAATATAATGAAATGAACAGTCTCATATACATATGCCTGGATCTAAGGATCGGGGATACAACATAAATGTTATTGATCTGGGTACATAGGAACTAGTGTCCCCACCATATGTGAGGGGAGGTGGAAACAACCTTAGAAGCCTCGTTGAATAGGAATGAATCTCCAAAGATATAAAATGAGCTAACTAAATGAAAGCTGAAGGATTTAAGAACAGTGGAACAAAGCTAATCAAATCTCAAGAAATACATATAACTTAGACTGGATAATGGATATATGTATGAATATCAATGGTGTAATAATGAGTTGAAGTTGAGCACATGAGATTCTACAAATTATGAGAGCAATGATGATTCTCTCAACTTGCTCCAAGGTAACCCATCAAAGAGGTGGATATGTATTATTGTACAAAGGACTAACTCATAGAATTAAGGTGCTAATATTGATAGGGGAGAGTCCATCAGTGTTGAAGAATGAAAGAGATTCCTTAGGCCTGGTATCCAAAGTACAATTGCTGAAGTTATTTTTCTAGAAGAAAATGATGATGTTGAAACATGCGGGGGCCTACCTAAAAGGGAACCCCCTCCTGAGGTCTAATGCATCTCACACATGTACAATGAATCGGTACAATCAATTGAATCAATGAAACATCAAGCATATGATTCTGAAACATGTGATGATGAGCTAAATTTGAGCACATGAGAAACAACCAAGTCAAAGAGCACTAATGACACTTTTTTCTTGGTTCGAGGCACCCACCGAGGATGGAGATGATTCCAAGGTAGAAAATACCTTAAGCCATGCCCCTAGAATATAAGTGTTGAAGTCGAAAGGAGAATTCCCATTAAAGGAAAGGCGGTGATGAATACTTGAGTTCAACATGAGGTAGAAAGTAAAGTGTGGCAGATAGAGATTGAGACCAAAGGTGGACATAAAGGAAATGAGAGGTGGACTCAAAAATTCCCTTGTTCAAAGCATATGTGCAAGGACGACCTGGAAGTAACTGAAAAAATTCCATGGGGAATGGTCGATTACTAGGAACAAGGATTTTCAAATACATATCAGTGAACCAATGGGACAATTGGAGGTCAAATTTGGGCAACATTTGATTGCTACAACTCACATAGGTGTTGATAAACTATACTAGGAAACAATGTGGAATTGAATAGACTTCATGGGACATAAAGGTGATTCTTCTCATATTCTTTGAACAAGGGAAACACGGGGATGCTACCAAAGATAAACCAAGTACTATAAAATCACAAGGGCCTCCTTGTACTGCCAAAGGGGGTACAAGGAGGAAAAGGTAAGCTATGTAGTACCCAAAAGGAGAATACAATAGATCAACCAGTGTGTCAAGAGATACATTATCCAATTACCATCCCATGGGGAAACCAAATGGGGATATGTAGGGAAAAGGAGGAGATAAATGACCTAGATAACAACCAAGAAAAAATAATATTGTAGGTGGAAACTACAAATGGAAGTGATCGATGGTGGGGAAATTTGTTTCAATCTCCTCGAGGGTGGGTGAATGATGGCATAAAAATGAAGAATTGTCATTGTATGGATGAAGCTGAGGGCTTGTGATACATGATAATCTGACAAGTATCAACCATAAATGGGGGATTCTAGAGAGTATGGTTGTCAACATGGAGAAGAAATGCATGTGGCTCCACTCTGGTATGTAGACTAATTGGACTCCTAATCCCTAAGGGGATTGAATGACATGGGAACCAAAATGAGACAAGGGTTACTATTCTAAGTCATCTGTTTGAGGAAGGATCTATCATTGGGTAGATGGAAAATGCATAAAATTGATGGGTTGGTCCATCTACCCAAGTGAGGGGGGGTTATTGGAAGTTTATAGGGAATGAAATGAAAGGGAACTAAACAAAAGGGAGGTAAAATATGTTAACTTCCATGGAAAGACTTGGAGGAGACCCATATCCATGAATAAAAGAGGTTATCCATGGGGAATGCCTACTCATAAGTCAACAAAGGCCCAATAGGAATGGTTCTTTATTAATTGAGATGAATGTGTGCAAATTCGTAAGAAAATGAGCACACTTTAATGCTTATTGGAAAAATGGCTTCCTGGTGAAGTATCAAAGCTAAAAAAATTATGATAAGGGCTCGAAAATAGGATTCCAATGATGTAGATGGTGCATCAACTGGAATTTGGATGAGGGGAAGAACAACCAGGGGGATGTCCTAGATTTACCCCTCCCACTAGGTCAAGCATGGGGACCTGGTGGTAAGTGTGGGATCACCAATATACTATTGAGTTGCATTGAGTAAAGTGGTTCAATATGTGGTACTTATCATTAACTATATGAAATGTGTAGATAGTATGTTGGTGGGGTTAGTAGGATAGATTACCCAGTGAATGAGAGGGGAGTCTACCCAACCTAGGCCATGGGGCCTAGGCATAGAGTGGATAGTGATCAAGTATGAAACTGTCTTGAGGGGCCAACATGCCCATAATCTTGATATCCCCCCTCCCCCTCCCCCCATCAACTGGATATGGGGGGGAATTATTAGGTATGGGTAGGTAGGTATGATGCCCCTTGTTATGTGTATATGTAGTAGGTGAGGAGCATTCCCTAGATGATGGGCATACACATATGCACTATGGATGCATTTTTGGAAAGGAAAAGGTGGATTTCCAATACGTTATTTACATATGAGTTAGAGGGAGTCAAGTTCTAGGTTTACAAAGAGGTGAGAATGTCACCATACCAAATATTTTCCGTGGATATGGTGAACACATGCTCATCTATAAAATCTTTCGATTCAACAACACATTGGTTGCAGGGACTAGGGCGTTGTGGTAAAAAGTAGGAATGATGATGTGGATCATCCCAAGGGTAATATAAAGTGGTAAGGGACTCTATATCCTCCTCACTAGAATGGAATATGGGAGAAGTAGAGTCTACACTACCATACAAAGTGGTGGGAAATGGGAAAGTGAGTTCATTATCAATTCCATGGGAACGAGAGACATGGTTCACATATTCGACATCTATAGGGGTAGATTGAAGAATAGTGGATCAAAGCTCCATTGATGTTGAGAACAAAGAGGCATTAGGCACACAAGGGATTCTTTGATGTACCTCAACAAAAATGGAGAATGTTTCGACATATTCAATCCCATGGAAGTTGAAAGGTAAATAATTTTCATGGAATTCTCATCGTTTTCACTTCAAGGGGGGAAATTTCAATGATGGGTTTACTATTTGCATGGAAAAAATTTCTCACCTTAGGGTTTGCGATGTTTTGGTAGCTACGGGAGGTATTAACCTCCAAGAGTAACTAGTGTACTTAGATTGGAATATTTTAGAAGCAAGAGAACCATTAAACATATGTGTGGAATCCCTAGAAGAGAAGTGAGCCCAAGGAGAATAATAATAAAGAAATAAGAAACCAAGAAAGAGAAGTCGAACCTTCTAGAAAAATTCAAAGTAAATTATATTTTCTAGAATAGACAGGTTGGCCTTGTGGGAAAAGTTCAGTGGCAGAATAGGTATAAATAAGGTGATGCCTTAGCTCATTCGTACACTCACTCACTTAGCTAGTGCACAAATCTAAGGAGGAACTGCAGTGTAATCCAAGGTGCATGTTTGGAGAGCTTCAATTTCCACTGGAGAGGGCGCAAGTCTAGAGGAATAGTGTAGCAGTATTTTTGGCATTTGTCTTGTGCTTCTCTTGGTGTAAGGTATGTTATCTTTGTATGGTAATTGTGTTGTTGTTGAAGTAATATTGTGGCTAGGGTTTATCTGTTGGTTCTAGTGTAGACTTCCTGAAATTTTTCTAAGTAAAGTTTAGTGTGATCTGGGGTGGCATATGTGAATTCCTATGGTTGAGTGACAATGATGTGACACTGTCTATGGTTAAACGAGCATACCAAAATTTTAACATGGTATCAGATTTGGTTTCCTTCGTAACAGTCTAACCATTGGAAGAAAGATCCTCAGTTTCCCCCATTTTAAAACATGTTTGAGCACTTACTGAACTCACCAAGAAGGTCTCCTAAGTAGGATGCATCTCTTCCCTAGATCAGATCTACAAATTTCTGAAGTTCAGAAATTAGGGTTTCCTCATAAAACCCTAGGTTTACAGTGCCAGTTCCTTCGTGTTAGTTGCTTCATGCTAGTTCCTTCGTTCCAGTTCCTTTATGTAAGTTCCTTTGTGGCAGTTCCTTCGTTCTAGTTGCAATACTAGTTGCAATGCCAGTTGTAGCACCAATTGCAGTGCCAGTTGTAGCACCCGTCGCAGTGCTAATTGCAGCACCAGTTGCGGTACCAGTTGCAGAACCAGTTGCAACACCAGTTACAGTGCCAACACCAATTGTAGTACCAGTTGAAGTGAAAGTCTTTGTGAAGTATTGGGACTATTTTTTGGTTATCGTAATAGGCCATACCCTATCACATCTCCAACTATATTCATATTGCAAGTTAGAGAACTTTGAAATCTTTGGGTTCGTCATTGCTTGTCGCTACTTCCAGATGGTGCCACTACCTACCACTGTGTGAGACTGATTTTGGATGGTGACACTACTTATCGTTGTGTGTCACTGCTTCCACAGGTATGTACTTGTATATGTTTAAACAATATCATTATCTTAAGGGTATTTGTAGGTGAAGGGATATTTTTTCCAAACAAAAATCGTAGATTAAGAGGGATCTTAGATCCAACACTTTCAGAGGAACAATGCACTCCAGGTTTGATTGTTTTGATATGCCTCTAACTGTTATGGCATTATTATGAGCATCTAGTTTGCATTTTTTTTATGAATATTTTTGGTCAAATTTAAAGTTATAAGCCGACTCTAGTCAAAGTATTAGATTAATTAAGGTTGAGATTTTTTATTTTACTTTCATTATATTCCCTAACTCAAATTTATGTCAAAAAAGCATATTGTCTTAGTACATGGGACAGGTTGGCGAGAATACTTTTCATATTGAATGAAGGATACTCGGAAGAAAAGAAAAAAACACTCATTCTTGAAGATAAGACTCCAGGTTCTAGGTCACAAGTAATAGCTCTGTGAGGGAGCTATATTGTAGATTGCAGGAGGAAAAAATTCATATGGTCCCTAGTTGAGACATGGAGCACACTATATAGACATAATATGTGTACACATCCATGTAATAACGGAGCTATAGTTCAGAGGGAGTCATCCCTCGGGATCTAATAGAGAGGAGTAGCCTCCCTCGGACAGCTCATAGAAAATCAGACTTCAGAAAAGTTCATCACATGTAGAGGGAGAAGATGACTCTAGATATTATATAGACTCATAGGGAGTCAAGATTCAAAGGGACCTCACTTCAAAATTTGAGATGAAGGATCTAGGTTTGATTCTTTACTTCTTGGGATTGGAGGTGTGGCAAAGATCAGATGATATTTTCCTTAGCCAAGGAAAATATACTACTGAGATCCTGCAAAGATTCGGGATGACAGACTGTAAGTACATGACCACACCCATAATGATAAATATGATGCTCTTGAGTGACTCATCTTCATATTTGATGAATCCCATGATGTACAGACAATTGAATACCTTGAGTCAACACATGGCTGAACCCAGACAACTGTAGGGTTATATAGACTATGACTAGGGAGGGATTGTAGTAGATCATAAGATTACTTCCAGATGCTACTTCAGTTTGGGATCTGTGTGATCTCATGGTTGAGAAGATAGAAGACATCAATACCACTCAATACAAAAAAGGAAGAGTTTACAAAATCCAGTATTGCAAGTCGTGAAGCAGCGTGGATTCGAAATTTTCTTGCAGGACTTCATCCAAGACATGATGCAGAAGGGAGTTATGAATCTCTAGTACACATCCACATATGAGTAGGATTGGGAAGACATTCTCCGAGATTGGTCATGCTGATTTGACCAAGGGAGAATGATTCATTCACTCACAGGATTAGCCATGTTGATTTGGCTAGTGGTTAATGGCCCAGGTGGATTCATTATCCTATTATTCATGTTGATTTGAATAGGAGCGGAAAGACTTGAGGTGCTCCAGAGACAAGATTGGAATGATGCAGAATGTCCACTCTTGATGAGAGGGAGGTGTGTTGTTTCTTCTCATGTTGGCTAACCCCTCTGGCCAAGGGTTCCCTGGATCAATCTTGTGACTGAGGGGGTAATGTACTATCAAACTTGATGAGAGAAGAAACATCACACACATAGTCATGAGGACTATGGGAGTAGCTTCCTGCTACGAGATGAGACTATAACTATGGATGATGGAATATTGTAGTAGTTGTATGATACTAGATGATTGTTTCATAGTTATAGAGACTTCGACCATGATTATGGTTGATGGAATATTGTAGTAACTGTGTGTTACTAGCTGGTTTCTTCATAATCATAGGTATGACTATGGTTGATGGAGTTGTAGTAGCCATGTGCTACTAGCTGATTGTTGCATAGTCATATGAATCCTGACTATGGATGAGGGAATATTGTAGTAGTTGAGTGCTACTAGTTGATTTTTGCATAGTTGTGGAGGTGGAAAACTATGATTATGGTTGAGGTTCTATTGTAGCGGTTGTGTGCCACTAGTTGATTGTTACATAATCATAGAGATTGTTGTATTGCATGGTGGTTTGATTGCAGGAGAGAGACATTTTTTATTTGGATAGTAATTGTGTGCTACTTGGAGTGGTTGTGTACCACTGGATAATAGTTATGTACTACTATGGATCGACACAATCATGTTCCACTAGATGGAATTGTAGTAGTTGTGCGCTACTAGTTGATTCCCATGGAGACTACCAGTTCACATTGGGAGTAGTTGAGTGCTACT
This sequence comes from Picea mariana, assembly GCA_032191745.1. Lineage (NCBI taxonomy): Eukaryota > Viridiplantae > Streptophyta > Pinopsida > Pinales > Pinaceae > Picea > Picea mariana. The sequence continues at coordinate 14,700 of JASDQU011025364.1, read as the reverse complement.
TGATTGTAGAGACTGTGACAAACGATTTGAGCTACCGATGGAATTTTGACAATTGTGTGTTATGATTTGATTGCAGAGTAGTTAGTGGACTACTAAATGAAGAACATCTTAGTTAATACCTCCCTAGGTAAGAGAGAGTGTTGATGTTTTGGTAGTTGCAGGAGGTATTAACCTCCAAGAGTAACCTTTGTACTTAGATTAGAATATTTCGGAAGTGACATAACCGTTAAAAATATGTCTGGAAACCCTAGAAGATAATTTGTCCCAAGGAGAATAATAATAAAGAAATAAGAAACCTAGAAAGACAAGTCAGCCCTGCTAGAAAAATTAAAAGTAAATTATATTTTTCAGAAAAGACAGGTCGTCCCTGCAGGAAAATTTCACTAGAAGAATAAGTATAAATAAGGTGATGCCTTAGTTCATTTGTACACTCACTCACTTAGCCAGTCACAAGTCTAAGGAGGAACTACAATGGCAACTAGGGCACATGTTTGGAGAGTTACAATTGCAGCCAGAGAGGGCGCAAGTCTGGAGGAATAGTGTAGAAATATTTCTGGTATTTCTCTTGTTCTTATCTTGGTGTAAGGTATGTTATATTTGTATGGTTATTGTTTTGTTGTCGCAACAATATTGTGGCTAGGTTTTATCTGTTGGTTCTAGTGTAAACTTGTCGTAATTATTCTAAGTAAAGGTTAGTGTGCTCGGGGGTGGAATATGTGAATGCCTATGGTTGGGTGACAATGATGTGACATTGTCTATGGTCAAACGAGCATACCAACATTTTAACAAGGGTGAGGTCCTCTACTAAAAGGGATAGATTTTCCTAGAGAATGGAATCCAACTAGAAAATGCCCTCAAGAGAATAATGAAACTAGGGTATTATAGGACAGTAATGAGAATAATTTACATAGGTATCACACAAAGAACATGGGTGATTTGTGTGCAAAGACTTAACATGATTAGTTGATGACTCCGGGAGGGGGACTTGTACAACAAGTATGGAGGGATCTTGTTATAAATCATCTACTTTGTAAATTTCTTCAAGTTTTGAGAGCCTGTGACAATTGTAGTTAGTGTGGCAAAGGATATTACATAAGGCACATGGGGGTATGGCTCTAACTGCTTAGTTCTGGGATATCATGGATTATTCGGGATTGTCTATGCCCCTTTAGTTTTGGTTTTTCCCCCTTTTCCATCTTTTGTTCATTGTGTTGGGGCTTACATAGGTTCTTTAGGGGCTCTAGGGTTAATTGGTATTAGTTGAATATGAGTCAAGGAATACAAAGTTGGCACAGAGGGAGGGAGGGAAGTAGGAGAGGGATTCAAGTACCAAACTGAGATCCCTAACATAAGGTTAGGTGAGTTCAAAGTGGACATGATAGGGGTAATCACTAATTTCAAAGGTGGATTTAAGAAAGGGACCAATCCAAAGGTTTAATGGGGATGAGGCTTCCATACTAGTGGTGGCATTGAAGATACCACGATTAAGGGTTCAATCGATTGGCGCAGATGTGGTCCTATTGGCCCACGAGATGATGACACCATATACGAATTCATTGAACTAGGGAAGCCAACTGTAGGGGGAGGATTACAATATGCACCAAGGAATGTTGAGTCTTTATAGACTCCAAGGAGGAAAATCAAAATGGAACAACTGCATACAACTGCATTAACAACTGCATACATTTTCATATAAGGAGGCAAATCCAAACAGAAGGAATTATTATAAATCTTTTCGAGAATATTGAAAGGTCCATATCTAATTGGTTTAAGCTTTTTACCTTTTACTTTAAGCCTATCTTTTCTAATGTAAATCCAAACTTCATCTCCAACTTGGAAACTGTGATCAACACGATGCTTTCCATGTCTTGTCTTGTACTTGGCTTGGCTCTTTTCCAACTTTTATTGTACCATTTGATACACCAACTGAATTTGTTCAATGAACTTATTTACTCTATCAATGTCATAATGGCCATCAATAGAAACATCCTTCCCAAAGATAAAATTTAAAGGAAATTTTGGCAAATAACCAAAACATGCCTCAAATGGAGATGTTTGAGTCAATGAATGCTTAGCTTGATTATAAGCATGATGAATGTAGTGTAGGTGCTCATCCCAAAGCTTAGGATGTTTCCTGAAATAACCATGAAGAAGATGTACTACTGTTCTATTCACCACTTATGTTTGACCATCAGTTTTTGGATGAAATGTTGTGCTCTTTTTCATCTTGGTGTCCATGAGTTCCCATAAGCTTGACCAAAATTTCCCAATAAATCGAGAATCTCAATCAGAAATAATGGATTTGGGAAACCCAAAATTAACCCAAACATGCTAAAAGAACATTTATGTCGTTTGCTCAGCTACAACCTGCTTCTTACAAAGCATCAAAATACAAATTTTTTTGAAACGATCAACCACATCATAAAGACAATCGTGATTCTTTTTAGACATAGGAAATCCTCTTTCAAAGTCCATGGAAATGCTTTCCCAACGACGAGAAGGAATCGGAAGTTGAGTATACAATCCTAACTTTTTGTTGCTAGGCTTACTTGTAGCACATAAATAACATCCTCTTACATATCTTGAAACACTTCCATTCATTTTAGGCCAATAGGAATACCTTTGTAAATTAGTGACCGTCTTGCCTACACCAAAGTGGCCAAACGTAAGAGAAGAATGTGTTTCCCTTATAATGTTGACTCTTTAACCTGTGGATTACATATATTTCCAAGATGATACAAAATCATATCATGCACATGGTAATCCAATTCCTCAAATTGGTTAGAATGACACAAATTTGCATAAACCTCTTGAAAATCAACATCTAAAGCATATTGTTCAACATAGCTCTCATGCATGGTAGAATTATGCTTAATAATAACTGAAGCACTAACAATAGGCCTAGAAATTATATCAATAATTTTGTTATAAATTCCTTTCTTATACCTGAAATCCAAGTGGAATTGTTGTAGAAAACCCATCCATCTGAAGTACCTTGCTTGTTGTAGCTTTGTTTGTGATTATAAGTATTGCAACGGTTGATGATATCTGTGAATAATAGTTTATTTTCCCAACAAATAATGTTTCCATTTTTTCACACTTTGCACTAATGCATACAACTCCTTATCATATGTAGGATAATTAATCACAACACCATTAAAATTTCTAGGATGAAAACAAATGGGCTTACCATGTTGCAATGTAAGACTACTCCCATGGTATAGTTACTTCCATCTGTTTCTATCTCAAATTAGGAAGTGTAAGAACTGGAGATGAACTAATCTTCTCCTTCAATGCATCAAAATATTTTTGTTGCTTGCCTCCCCATTGAAAAACTTACTTGATGCTTGTCACTACATGTAATGGAGCTGCAATTGAAGAGAAGTTAGCAACAAACTTTCTCCAATATTGGGTTTCTCCCAAAAATATTCTTACCTTTGTTACATTATTGGGCTTGGGCCAATCCAAAAT
>JASDQU011025363.1:32150-48018 GCA_032191745.1 Picea mariana | reverse complement strand
TAGATTTCAATTGTTTCTGCAAGTGTGTTAGCCAGAGACTGGGTTAAGGGTTCTTGCTTAGAAAGGAAGGAATCAGAAGGTCCTGTTCTCTGTAGATTTCAATTATTCCTGCAAGTGTGCTAGCCAAAGACTGGGTTAAGGGTTCCTACTTAGAAAGGAAGGGATCAGAAGGTCCTGTTCTCTATAGATTTCAATTATTCCTGCAAGTGTGTTAGCCAAAGACTGGTTTAAGGGTTCTTGCTTAGAAAGGAAGGGATCAGAAGGTCCTGTTCTCTGTAGATTTCAATTATTCCTGCAAGAGTGCTAGCCAAATACTGGGTTAAGGGTTCCTGCTTAGAAAGGAAGGGATCAGAAGGCCCTGTTCTCTGTAGATTTCAGTTATTTTTCACAAGTGTGCTAATCAGAAATAGGGCTAAGGGTTCCTTCTTAGAAAGGAAGGAATTAGATGGCCCTGTTCTCTGCTAGATAGAGTTAACCTTCTCTGCATTACTGTTTTCATGAAAGTGTGTTAATCAGAAATAAGGTGCTGAAGTTTCTGCCTGGGAGTAAGGGTCTTGTTCTCTGTTTACAGAATAGTTGTTCTTTCCTGTTGCAATTGTCATTTTAATGTAATCCAGGATTCTTTAGATTGATCTTTAAGATCTGCAATAGGTAGGTTACTTTCCTGTAATTCAAGACAGAACTTCAGTTCATTCAAGGCAAGTGGGATTAATATAGTTTCCTTTACTACAACTCTGAGTTGCTTTTGGAATTGAGCATATATAGTGCGTGGTTATCTTTGAAATAAATAGACTTACCTGGGTTGACAATTTATGTAGCACTTGATTGTTTGAATTAATTAAGCAATTATAGTGACCAACAATACCCTCCAAGGAGCCCGAGTGAGTTTGGCCAACGTCGATTCCAGGTACTGTGAAGAGTTTCCCCTCCACAGTCACCTTGTGTAAAGACCCTAAAGAGATAGGCCACTAAGGTTACCAATCACTACAGTGATGCCTGGGGAAACAGTCGACAATCTGACCCATGCGCAAGGGAAGGGTATCTATCCTGAAATCAACTTGAAAGGCTTCCACTCATCATTGTGGGTATACCTCTCAAGTGAACCCCATAATACATGCAACCTCTACACCAAGACCAACAAAGTAGGGTGATTAACTCTGCCAGTCTCAATGCGACCTCGTGATTGACCCTCGTGTTAGAAGGGCTTCCCAGGAAAAAATGTAATAAGTCGATTTAACCGCTCCCTAACTTAAGATTCTATGTTTGTTTGCAACTTTGGAAAGTTATCTTTCACACCTATTCCAAAGCCCTACAAATAATCTAATGTAGGTTTGCTACCAAAAAGTATACCAAATGTCTAATCAGTTGTATAAGCACTTTATTTTATGGTTGTTTTTACTCAAGAGGAAAATGGCGTGGACAATATGGTGTTTTGACGGACTCGAAAATTATGCAAAGAGATGAAGATGCAATCTTGTCATTTCAATGAAAGCTATGCTACGAGAAGGAGAAAACATTTATCATTCCCATATGCACGATGTCCCAAAATTTATTAAACTCATCAATATCAAGATTCTCAAGAAATGAGAAAAAGGTACTGTACACCAATGCACGATTCAGAATTTAAGACCAAAAAATGCCAAGAATAATGCAATTTCGCTACTTCAAATGCAAGGATGCCCCCAATCTAATATAAATCAAGAAATAAAATCCTTTTGTTTCAAAAATTTCACTAAAAGCAATAATGAACTTTGTTAAAACAAAGAAACCCAAACTAAAAGGTTTCTTTTAAAGTGAACTATTCAGAAAAAATATGATCTTTCCCTAAACAATTCTAAAGAAAACACACACTTTGTAATTGAAAGACACTCAAAGCAAGAGACTAATCCTTCAAAACAAAACAAAGAAAATATGGCTAAACGCAACTCAAAGAATGTCAAGCAGACTGTAAACAAATCAATATAGGTTCCAAAAGTTCAATCTAGCTGATCAAAGAAAAAATGGGCATCAAAAATATAGGAAGACCTAATACAAAACTTTTACAAATGAGTTCACAGCCTGGTAGTGGGATACAGTGCGAGAATTACGGATTATCGCAATCTAGATACAGGCAGGGTGCGAGAAGGTCGCACTGAACTGAATAGAAGGGTGCGAACATCAGTGATTCTCGTAGGCCATAGAGAGGTACAGTGTGAGAAGGTTTTTAATCAAGCAAATTTTGGAAAAAGGATATAACTTTTGAGTGAACTTTCAGATCTAGAGAGTCTGGATGGATCTCCCACAGACTTAGAGACCATAAATCAAGCAATCAAATCAAGGGAAACTAGACTAACTAGGAAACAATATGTTCCCTGGTGGAGTCACCAATTTTGTTATTGGATAAATCGGTAAGTGCGGACACTAACTGATCTCCCTAGATCCACCTAGATCTAGAACAAAACACACCAAAACATGACACTTTCCTTAAGTTTTAGATATTGAATCTACTAACTAAAGAGGGATAGGTGACATAAAATTTAAACATCACTTCCTCTCGCCCTCCTAGCTCCATTCCAATACTCATACAATGATTATCCTGCAAACAAATGCAACCAAAGTGATAGTAATAGCATAAAATCAATATAAACCTATGTATGTGATCAAGGAATCAAACAATAAAACACAACAAGCTTTATAGGAAAGAATCATATTACTGTATCATATTAAATGTGAAAGAGATATTACAACCATGGGCTTGATGTCCTAAGGTCCCTTCCAACTATCCTTTGTTCCCCACACACTTCCACTTCAAGAATTCTAAAAGCATAGATCTGATAATATTCACAATCTATATTGACAAAGGAAAAACTCAAAGACACTCCAACCAAGCTAATAATTCCAAGAAAAACCCAACTTAGCCCTTCTACATGAGAGTCCCTCTCCTTTTATAAGCTGAAGAGGATAAGGTGAGGAGGTTAGGATGATCCCACTAAATCATGAAAGCGAGTAAGATCCAAACCATTCAGATGCCACCTCAGCATGGAAGTTTCTCCTTCTAGAAGATTCGAGAAAACACTCGTTTTTCCCACGTGTAAGCATTCTCGCACCCTACCTATAGAGTAGACTGTGAACTCCTAGCGACCTAGCTATGATGTAGCCTGCGAGAATCAAGAAGTCTCACACCCTAGCTATAATACAACCTGCGAACTTCTTTTTTTATAGGGTTTTACAAAGGAAAATGCAACTTCTTTTCTCAGAAAAAGTTCTTCTCCCTTCTTTCTTCAGGAACTCAGGCCACTGACCCCTTTGAAGTCTAAAGATAGGTTTATATCATTAATGGTCATAGAGATGGCAAAAATAATGTGTAACACTCATGGTTGAGGAGAAATGAATTTTTTAAGATGAAAATGTGAATTGAAGAAGAAAGTACATGTAGGCCTTGAAGATAATTAAACACCAGAATTACAAAATAAGAAAGTATCAGGTCGGACCTAATGTTAAAAGGAAGTGACATAAATGGTATAAATAAATATCATTATACATTCATTTGATACACAATTCGAATTTCAGAGAAAAATCAGAAGTAAAGAAGGTCGAATTTCAAGGGAGGATGAAGTCTTTTGGTGATGTGTTCTAAGGTATGTTATTTTTAGGTCATCTTACCATTTTTTCTATAAATTGTTTTCTAGAACGATTCAGATGGTGAAATTGCTATGGTATTGAGAAGACATGTCAAGGTACCAGTGGTAAAATTTTTATCTCTTGATTCGCTATAATTATGGAGATACACTTTGTGGAAGATAGGGTTTTTGACTAGTCCTGAAGCTAGTCAATAAACAGATGTTCCGGGTGAAACATTCATAACTTATGCATAGATAATCAAATGATGTGGGACAAATTTCATTGGAAATATTACAGACTGTAGTTTCTTGTGTGCAATTTTCAGAGTCTGATGTTAAATATTGAGCACGGGGCATTCTATACACGTTCGGTCTCCTGAATAAACTAGAATTGGATAAGGTCTACCATTCTTTCTATAACTTCCTTTTGGGGAGGATTCAGGGAGTGAAACTTGGAGAAGTTTCAGAAAATACATTGAGTAATATTATCTACAGGATCAAAGTATTGCAAGAATTGAAGAATTACAGAAGTTGAAGAATTCTCATGAAGCATTATCAGGTTCTATGTGATGGTTGGTTGATGGTGATGATTTAATGTAAAGTTTTATTATCTCTCATATATTATTGGGTGGAAGGAAGGGAAAATAATGGAGAGTTCAACTCTCTATTGATATTGGAGGATTGTATATTCCTCTTGGAGGTTTATCCCTCCCTTTACATTTGGAAGTTGTAGCTACCTGTGGAATTCATTACTTCCCGTGAACAATAACTATTGATTATTTCCCATATATTGTGCATGGTGTACTATGGTGTATTGGTGTAAATATTATATTATTGTTCATTGGTCATTGGATATAATTGAATGGTTTAAGTATAAGTTGAAAAAGGTTTTAAATTGTACTTGATACTGATTCACCCCCCTCTTAGTATCAACAAAGTACAGTAAGGGACATAAGTGTGGAGAGAAGAAATTATTCTACATAGATTGTAAAGGGGAAGAAGAACAAGAACCATCTCAAGATCAAAATGTAGAAGATATTTCGTCTAAAGATTTGACTCCCATGATATCATGTAATGCATTGGCTGGAATTAACACTCCTCAAACCCTCAAGATCGAAGGATATATCAAAAAGAAAAAGGTAATAGTCTTAATTAATTTTGGTAGTACTCATAATTTCATTCACTATAAATTAGACAAAGCTCTCAATTTCTTTATATATCTAGTACTAGAGTTTCAAGTAATGATTGCAGATGGTGAAACTATCAATTGCTCAAGAAAATGAAATAAGATCAATATTATTATGGGGGAATATGTAATGAATATTCCAATGATTCCTATACCCATGGGTGGTGTTGATGTCGTACTAGGAGTCCAATGGTTACAATCATTAGGAACAATGGATTTTAATTTACAAGAACTTTTCATGAAAATTTCATTGGAAGGGAAATAAATTGAGTTAAGGGGTATCATAGGGAAACCCAGTAAGGTGATAAGATCTAATGGCATGAAAAATTAATTGAAAAAGGCACATCAAGGTGTAATTGTACAACTATTATCACTATATGTTCAAACATATAAGCCTCTCCAAGGGATAATTGATAAGGATTCCAAAGTATTTGAAGATATTCCTAAAGGTCTTCCACCCACTCGAAATCATGATCATGCTATTCACCTAATTCTTGGGAGTGTTCCTCCTAACATCAGGCCTTATAGATACCCTTATGCCCAGAAGAGTGAAATTGAGCGTATGGTTGAAGAAATGTTAGAAGATGGCATTATTAGACCTAGCCAAAGTTCTTACTCCTCATCGGTGGTAATGGTACTCAAGAAAGAGGGCTCATGGCGTATGTTTCCAGATTATAGAGAGCTCAACTAGATCACTAGTAAAGATACATTTCCCATTCATGTCATTGATGAATTTTTAGATGAACTACATGGAGAAATCTATTTCACAAAGTTGGATCTTTGTTCAAAGTATCATCAGATTAGAATGAAGGAAGAAGATATCCCAAAAACAACATTTTGAACTCATGAAGGCCATTATGAATTTTTGGTCATGCCTTTTGGCCTTACGAATGCACCTTCCACATTCCAAGGGTTGATGAATTCCATTTTCAAGCCCTTCCTTAAAAAAATTGTGTTAGTATTTTTTGATGATATACTAATCTATAGCAAGTCTTGGGAGGATCATGGGTGACATGTTGACAAGGTGCTACAAATACTAAAGGAGCAACAACTAAATGGCAAACCATCAAAATGTTTCTTTGTGGTGAAGGAGGTAGAGTATTTGGGTCATATTATATCTCATGAAGGNGTCAAGGTAGACCCTAACAAGATTAAGGCCATGATGGACTAGCCGATTCCCAAAACATTGAAGAATCTTAGAGGATTTTTTGGTTTGACAGGTTACTACCGCAAGTTTGTTTGGAACTATGGAAGAATAGAAGCACCTTTAATGACATTAACAAAGAAGGATGAATTTTCATGGACTCCATAGGAAAATCAATATTTTGAACAACTTAAAGAGGAGATGTGAAAAAATCCTCTCTTGACCACACCAGACTTCACAAAAACCTTTATTGTGGAATGTGATGCCTTGGGAAATGGATTTGGTGTTGTTCTAATGCAAGAAGGAAGGACCCTTGCGTTTGAAAGTCAGCCACTCAAGGGAAATGACTTACAAAAACCCATTTATGAGAAGGAAATGATTGAAATACCACATGCATTGAAGAAATGGAACCCTTACCTAATAGGTAAGCACTTCAAGGTCAAAACAGATCATTGTTGGGTATGTGTTATATTCTTTGCATGTGTGTGGGGGGGCATCATATTCAACAACTGTGTCTGACAATCCCAACTTCCTTTTCTCTTTGTGTTGTGTGTGCCGATCACTTTCCTGGGGGTTTCCCAAGGGGGGCCAGGTTTTCCCCCCCTTTGTAAAACACAGCGTTCGAGGCATCACCCTAAAATTGTTTTTTGGGCGGTTTTTTCTATTTTTAGCAGTTTTCTAAATTAATCATGGATTAAGGGATTAGGGTTTTGGTAGCTACATAATACCTAAAAAATTGTATATATTGTAGGCGAATGGTGAAATTAATACAATGAAGAGTTGAAAGATGCGACACCAAGAAATGTTGGTTTTCTCCCAGTTAAGGGTTTCCAGCGTAAATCTCTATGTACTATCTATATGAGCCATTGATTAATTTCTATTTTTCTTAAGAATATGTATGCATTTATTTACTTCATAGGTTTAAAACTTACAATCATGATAGTCTTAAATACCTCTTGGAACAAAGAATATCTTCAAAAGACCAACAAAAATGGGTGACCAAGATGTTGGGTTATGATTTTGAAATCATCTATAAAAAAGGGAAACACAATATTGTGGAAGATGCACTCTCAAGAAAGGATGAAGATGTTGAGGCCTTTTTCTATGCTATCTAGATCATCCAACCCTATTGGATAATAGAAGTGAGGGATGAATGGAAGAATGACGAAAACGTGTGGACTCTCATTCAAAGTTGCAACAAGATTCTAGTGCATCAGATACATTTACATGGAAAAATTATTCACTATGGTACAAAGATTGCTTGTATTTATGTAAGAAATCCCAAGTCAAACAAAAGATAGTATTGGAATTGCACACCTCTCTGGAAGGAGGGCACTCAAGGGTTTTGGAAACCTACCATAGGGTAAAGAAGGAATTTTTTTGGGATGGCCTTAAAACTAATGTTCAAAGGTTTGTGGCAGGATGTTTGGTTTTCGAACAAAATAAGGTGGAAACAATTAAGACCCCAGGTATTTTACAACCATTAGCCATCCCAAGTCAGTGCTGAAAGGATGTTTCCATGGATTTCATCACAAGGTTATTGAAGTCTGAAGGAAAGAGTGTAAACATGGTGATTGTTTATATACTGACCAAGTACGAACAATTTTGTGCACTCTGTCATCCTTTCAAAGCCAGTACAATTTCCACCGCATTCACAGAGACAGTTCAAAAGCTACATGGAAGCCCAAATATTATTGTAAGTGAAAGAGATCCCATCTTCACTGGACATTTTTAGACATAATTATTTTCTTTTTTTGGTTCTCAATTGGATCATAGTTCATCCTATCATCCTCAATCTGATGGAAAAATGGAGATAGTGAACAGATGTCTGGAAGGATACCTTTGTTTCTTTGTCTCTGATAAACAAACACAATGGTTCAAATGGTTACCCTTGGAAGAATTGTGGTATAACACTTCCTTTCATACTACAACTAAAATGACACCATTTATGGCACTCTATGGATACCAACCACCTTCCATCACTTCTTCTCTAAAATAAAAATCTAGGGTTCAAGTAGTGGATGATCACATCGATCATCAACAACAAGTTCTCCAATTCTTAAAGGACAACCTAACCATGGCACACAATCGCATGAAACAACAAGCAGATCAACATCGCAATGAAAGAAGTTTTGAAGTAGAGGATAGGGTATTTTTAAGACTACAATCATACAAACATATGTCCCTCAAGCAAGCTATGAAGGATAATAAATTATCACCAAAGTACTATGGCCCTTATAAGGTGTTGCAAAATATTGGTACTATGGCATACAATTTTGAGTTTCCTACATCTTCACGAGTACACCTAGTTTTCCATGTTTCATGCTTAAAGAAGGTTATAGATGAAAAGATCCCAGTTCAAAATATATTTCCAAAACTTGAAGAGGAAGGAAAAATCATATTGGAGCCTGAATCTATCACTAACACAAGAATTCTCTAGCTATGGAATAGATCCATTTCAGAGTATCTCATTAAGTGGAGGAAACTACCTGCTGAAGATTCCACTTGGGAAGATGAGACTTTTGTACAAAACCATCCAAAATTACTCAAGCATTGTGGACAACACTTGTCTGAAGGGGAGGGGCATGTTAATCCCTAAATAGTGGCACATTAACCCTTAATTGGGGCATATTACATTAGTAATGTTATTTTATTTATGTTGGCTTGGGTCCATTAGTTGTAATTGTAACTCCTAGTCTCATATATATACCAAAGAGACCTTTTCTTTTGGAATCATCTGGTATTTTGAAATTTATGTAGTGTATAAGGAGGTTTCCCCCTCGAAGAGGCTTATTATATGAAATTCTCTCTTTTTCAAGGCATTGAGTACTTATTATGAGGTTTTTTTATGCTATTTTGATATTTGGTTCCTAACATAATATTTCATGCATTGTACCCCTTTCTATCATATTTGTAATTGTTGCAATGCGCAAACTTGGCATCAAATAATCTAAGGAAACTACTGCCTCTTTTCCATACACCAATCTAAAGGGTGTCTTCCCTGTTATATTCTTGTAGGTAGTTCTATAATCCCAAAGTATTGTTGATACCTTCAAGTCCCAATCATCTCTGTTCACATTACAAATATTTATCAAGGCATTCTCCAGAATCTCATTGAAGGCTTCCACTGTTCCATTTGCTTGAGGGTGATAAGGAGTGATGTTCTGGTGATGTATCTTAAATTATTCAATCACTGCATGAATTATACTATTAATGAAGTGAGTCCCCAGATCACTCATCAATATTCTTGGACATCCAAATATTGTCACTACATGTTCAAATAAAAATCACGCTGCAGTCTCTGCACTGGAATCCTTTAGTGGTGTTGTCTCAGCCCATCTGGTCAAGTATTTTTTCACTATAATAATATATATAGATCATGATATTTTGTTTGGTGGATTAATTGTACCTACAAAGTCTACTTCCCATTTATCAAACACTTGTAAAGTTACTTGAGGTCTCAAGGGAACTTCATCCCTCATGGATGGCTTCCCAACGGTTTGAAAAACATCACACTTCTGACAATTTACCTTTGAATCCTTGTGAAGTGTTAGCCACCATAACCTTGCACGCAATACCTTCTTCGTTGTAGCTTTTCCTATGTAATTCCCTCCTTCAATTCTTTCACGTGCCTCTACCAAAATAATGGGTCTTTCATGCTCCATGACACATCTCCTTAAGATGTTATCTACTCCAAGTTTGTATAAATGACCTGCAATCAACTGATAATCTGTAGCTCTGACCACCAAATTTTTATTCTACATAGTAGTAAATTATCTTGGTGCAAATCCTGTACTCAAAAACTCAATAATGTCAGAAAAAAACTCGTCAACTATCTGTACTAAAAATAATTGGGCATATGGAATGTTTCTTTTCAAGTTACTGGGTTCTTCTCCATTAGTTATCCTTGATAAGTGATCTGGTCCTGCATTCAATCGTGCATGCTTTACCACAACCTCAAAATCAACTTCTTGGAAAAAAAGTAGCCATATGCATATCCTTCCCCCCAACACTGAATTATTGACTAAATATCTCATATTTGAATGATCTATAAACATCTTGAAGTGTTTCCCTAACAAGTAATGTTTGTATTTCTACAAAGAATACACCATAGCTAGTCCTTCCCTTTCTGTAGTGTTATAGTTCTTCTCTGAATTTGATAACTTTATACTTACAAATGCAATAGGGTGATCTACATCACCTTCTCTTGGTTGGGTTAATAGTACTCTTAATGTTATTGTAGATACATCTACATGCACATGAAATTATTTTTCCCAATCTGGGAATACTAAAATCGACGTAGTAACCGTCTTCTCCTTTAAAATATCCAAACTTTGTTGGAATTAATCATTCCACTGATACTTAGCATCCTTCTTCAACAAATTCTCCATTGGTGCAGTAATCTGTGCATATCCTCTTATGAACTTCCTATATTATCTTGTATGGCCCAATGTACTCTTCAAATGTCGCACTGACTTTGGTGGGGGTAAGTTAACTATGACAACAATTTTAGTAGGATCAACCAACAAACCATGTTTACACACCACATGCCCTAACAAAATTCCAAAAGACGTGTTGAAAATGCACTTCTTAATACTTAATGAGATTTGACACTGTCTGCATCTGTCTAACATCAACTTTAATACTTCAACATGATCGTTCAACAAACTGAACACTTTCCAATCATCTAAGTAAAACTCCAAAAACTTGTGAATAAAGTCCTTAAAAGTTGCTACTATTACCCTTGAAAAAATGTTTGGTGCATTCTTCAATCCAAATGGCATACCTGTATACTGAAATGATCCCCACTTTGTATAAAATTTTGTCTTATTCCTATCATCTAATGCTATCATGATCTGATGATAACCTGAAAATCCATTTGTAAAAGAATAAGCTTCTTGACCCCCTACATTATCCAAAATTTCGTTTGTAAATGGGGTAGGAAAATGATCATGTAGGCAAGCACCATTAACTTTTCTCAAATATACACAAATATTTATCCCTCCTTTCTTCTTTTCTTGTACCACCATAGGACTGATCCATTCTGACTCCTCCACCGATTCTATGACACCAACTTCTAGAATCTTGTCAATTTATGTCTTCACCTTCTATTTGTATATTGGATTCAATCTGTAAAGCCTCTTTCTAATAGGTCTTGCTTATGGATTCAAATTTATCTTCATATCTCCTAGCTCTCTTGCTAACCCCTTCATCTATGAGAATGTTCCTAGGAATAAGTCACTATATTCATGCATTAATTCTGTGATCTTTTCTACTATCTAATTATCCGAATAATCTCCAATACTTGCCATTTTTGGGTTTTCTGCAGTTCCAATGTTTACCTTCTTGATTTTTAATGGTGCAACATAATCTTTTGAATATATCTTGGGACCTTCTAGTTCCCTTTCACCTTCACTTTTGGGATCTGTATATTGCGTGGATTATCTTTTGTTGTATTTTCTTCCTTTGTGACGTGATAACTTTTTGTCTAGATTGCTTTTGATATGCTCGTATTATTTCAAATTCTAGTTCTTCAAATATCATGTCTCTTACCACTTTTAGTGTTGTATCTATCTCTGGACTGTCATGCTCAAAGAAAAATGTAACTATGAAATTCTATTGTAGCTCTTCCTAGTTAACAGTTTCTCTGTGTTGTTCACGTTCTGTGTACCAGTTCTTCGGAATGCTTTTTAGTGTGTGAATAAAATGGTGTGGCCATTGTTCTGGTGGTACTAATGTCCATAGGACCATACACTTATCTACATGTTCTTGAGGTTGTCCAAATCTCTCATATTTATCCTCATATCTATGCTCCTGCTCTGCGCCAAATCTAATGCGTCATAACCTTTTGCAATGAAACCAATTATTGATCTTTGCCTTGTGTGTGCCCCACCATCTTGCAGGTGTAGATTTTAAAGAAATATCTAATGCTAGTAATATCTAAATTTCCATAACCTCTACCTCAAACTTCATTGAAAATTATTCTAAATCATTCAATCCATAAAAGTAGGAGGTTCTCTTACGTCTGTACCAGCCCATCTCAATGCGCATGTCATTCTAGCACACCTCTTGGTAGATAATTCATGCAGTCATTACTGCCAGTTTTCCAGTCCTATGTCAGAGTTTGAAGAACAAGAACTAATACTCCTCCAACTGAGCATTCCATCTACAATTGGGTTGATATAATCCTCTTCGTGCGCAATAGTTTTGAATAGCTGATTCACATATTCTGTAAGAATATTATCTATCACAGGTTCCACATACCTGCCTCCTTCTGAGGGATCCAATGGAGAATTAACTTTGTACTCTCCTGATTCAAAGATCATCTTTATTGTCTTCAAATTGATAATAGCTTGGTTATCAAAAGCCCAATCGAGGCCCAAAAAAGATAGATATGGTAAAGTATTGTCTACTATGTTAATGAATTCAAAGTTTTCATGGTGTGCACACCATCTAGATCTACTAGAATCCCCTTCAACATCCCAATTGGCACCACTCCATGTTGATTTTCCAAATTCAACTGGATAGGTGAATACCCTGATTGTGGTTCTCCGATAGCTTCCCAAGTCTTCTTTGGCAAGACATTGACTTCAGATCCTAAGTCTAGTATAATATCGCCCATGTTGAAATCTCCTATGTTTGCATTCGATCTAAATTCCCTACTAGTTCTTCTCTTCTTACAGACATGATTTACTCTTTTTACCCCTTCTACCCTAGGATTACACTTTTCTAACAAATTCTGTAGTACTTGTAATGAATTTTTATCAGTCAACAATTTGACACAAGATCCCAAGAAGTTTCTTAAGTTGCTTGTTTTGAAGACTACCCTTGATTGGTTTGATCAAATAATGAAGGCATGTCATAGACTGGTGTCTCATCTACTGGATTTGTTCCTGAAGTGGACTCAATTTTTTCCTTCAAGATCTCCTTTCTAGATTCCTTGAATATCTCTTTCTCTTTACATGCATCAAACTTCTGTTCAGGCGTTGTATTATTCTTGACCCACTAGTACTGCTCCTGATCCTTCTTGGCTATGAATTATCCTGTCTTAGATCCACCTCTAGTAAATATGCTAATCTTCTTCCCATCGTCTTCTTTGATTTCCACCCCTATCCATTCGATGTTCTGATTGGTCTGGTTCCTCTTGTCCTGTATTTTTATCAAAAGTTTTGGGAAGTCTTCTGTTTCATGGTCTACTATGTGACAATACATACATGTCATAGGTGGTTGTGGGAAGTCTCTTGCATAGTTCTCTATTTATTACAGTTATGACAAACAACTGGTCCTCGACCTCATCCAAAGCCTCTTCCTCCATGACCTCCTCCTCCGAAGCCTCCCATGTTTCCTTGATTATCTCTGCGTGGTGTGTTATACTTAGGTCCTTGATTGTACTGTGGCTAAGTGTTATTGTACTATAGTGGTGGTGCGCACTATTGTGCAAGGTTATACTATTGATGTCCTTGGAACTGTTTCACATTGCACTGTGGTTGTACTGCAAACTATTGCGTGAGATTATATTGTGGTTGTTGTGCATTGTACTGTGGTTGTACTGTAAACTGCTGCACGAGATTATATTGTGGTTGTTGCACATTGCTATATTGTGACTATTGTGCAGGTTGTCATGTTACATGTTCAGCCTACACCTTGTATGTATCTACAATAATTTCTTTCATCATCTCCAAGGTTCTACAGTCCTTGTCTTCGTGTCCAACTCAGTTGGAAAAGTTACAAAATTTACTCTTCGGTATTGTCTGATATTTTTGCATCACAGGGCAGTGATATGGATCATTCCCATGTGTTTTATAAGTCTCACACCATGGTCCTCCTAAAGATAAATGGTTTGGCATACCCACTCCAATAGAATGCGCAAATAATGGACACTCATTCTTGTGATGGCCTTATGTCTTGCACATTGTACACCAGACATCTTCTCTTTTCTCCTTTCTTTTTTTCTCATTCAACTGGAATGTTAATATCTTCAAATATTGCTTCAAAATTTCCATAGTTGGATATGTATGCTTGTACTGGTTTTTATCTAGCTATAAGGTTTCCTGTAGAACCTTACCCTGACTTTGAAGTTTATGTTATCTCAAAGGATACTTCAAGTGTGGAAACAAAGAATTAACAAACAAATGTCTTTGTTGTGTATCGACTATAGTGTAATTTAACTTACCTTTTAGTCTCTTGAACTTCTGGTCCACTTCCCAGACTGATTCTCCTAGTTTCTACTTGATCTCTATCATTTCATTCATAAAATGGTCTCCTGAGCTTGGTTTTTGAAATTCATTGATTAATTTCCTCTTCACATCTACTACAAAAGGTGTTCCCGTTGAATTATTTGTTGAGAGACCCATGTACCAGTATAATGTGTGGTATTTGAATGTGATTGTCAACTGTGCAACCTTTATATCCTCATCTATAATATGATTTTCTACCCATATCATCTCATAGATGAACAAATGATTTTCTGGATCATCTCACCCATTGCTGATTAATTGGGTTGGTTTCCATTGATGTCAACCCTTGAAGAAAGTCTAGTAGTGAATTCTGATAGCACAAAGGTTTGGGTAATGGACCCAAGTTTGTTTGATGTATAATGGTATGAGTTTTAATATATTTTAAGGTAAGACTATTCTAGATGGGTAGTACATGTCATGCCATTTTTGGTGGTATGTGGAACATCACATAACTCCTCATGGTTAGAGAGTTATGGCCATGTAAAGTTGGAGAACCCTCACGAGTCATCTAGAAGCCCCAAAACGTCAAAGTAGTCAAAGTGGTTGCAAAAAAGAAATTATTTAAATAATAAAGTGAAGTGATGAGTGTAATATAATTCAAAGTGGATACAAAAGAAATTATTTAAATAATAAAGTTAATGGATAAATTACTAAGTGGAAAAGTGGTTAGAAGTGGGTTAGCTCTAAAATAAGGAAAGTGGGTTAAGACGATTAGAAGGTAACCCCTTGAGGAAGATAGAAGAAATTATAAAGAAGAGGCAAGGGTCTCTCATTAAAATACACTTGAGAATATTGAATATCTACAAGTGACCGAGGTAACCAAAGGATATCTAAGGTGAATTTTAGAGGGAAGTGAAGTAAAGAAGGCCAAAATTCAAGGGAGGATAAATTCTTTTGATGATTCTTTCAAAGGTATGTTATTTACAGGTCATGTCTCCATTTTCACAATAATTTTTTTATAGAATTATTCAGACCAAAAAATATGGATTTCGTTGAGGAAACATATCCAAGTAGCTGTGATAAAAATTTCAGCTTGTGGGTCGTTGTATTTTTGGAGTTACACTCCGTGGAAAATAGGGTTTGTGGCTAGTTCTAAAACTAGTATAAAACAAGTTTTTTGAGTAAAAACGTCATAACTTCTTCATAATAGATCAAAATTAAGTAAGACCAAATGTATTAGTTAGAGTAGAGTCTGTAGTATTTTGTGTACCATTTTCAGATCCATAAAACAAATATTCCATGTGGGACACTCTCTACACGTTCACTCTCTAGAATAAGCTAGAATTCAATAAGGTATGCCATTTTTTCTATAACTTTTTTTTCTGAGAGGTTCCAAGTAGTGAAACTTAGAGGAATTGCATTAAAGACACTAAAGAACATTTGTACTATTTTCATATATTTATTCATTACAGGTACATAGTTATGATTATTTCAAGTTAGGGTTGTTGACTAATCCAAAATTAGTCATGTGAGACTAAAGTAAAGTTTGATGAAAATAATAGTCTCTTGTTGTTAAAGTTAAGGAAGGTTTGAAGGTATGTGATCATATACACCAGGCCTATTACAAAGTTACAAATCATATTTGGAAGATGAAATTGATTAGGGATTTTGGTTGAGGTACATGTTGGGTACATGGTTGAGACAAGTAGTTGATGAGTTGAAACATACATGAGGTGTATAGTTGATGATGTTGGTACATATC
>JASDQU011025363.1:15848-31829 GCA_032191745.1 Picea mariana | reverse complement strand
AACATATGGGGTTGTAGCCAAATATTTGGGGAGTTGGAGCTTCCCTCAGGTTGTAGCCTGAGAAAATAGGGGGTTGGAGCCTCCTTCCATTTGCAGCTGGAAAACAAAGGAAGTTGGTGCTTCCAATGAATGTAATTCTTAAAGATATATAAGAAAAAACATTTTATGGTTTTCTTCCGCTTTGGGTTTCCACGTAAAAACACTAGTGTATTGTGTATGTGTATGATTGGTCATTTGTTCATTGTTTATTTACTCCGAAACTATTGGATGATAATGCTACATTGATATGACACTTACATTTAATGGTTAAAAAGTATTAAATTTCTCTATTACTGATTCACCCCCCCTCTCAGTAATCCAACAATTGGTATCATAGCGGGTTCTTTTAGAAATCAGTTTAACCACTAGAAGGAGATGATGGATTATTTTGAGAATGGAGTACCATTGTTTAATGGTCATAATGGGTTAAAGTATAAGATATGGAGCAGAAGCACGAAAGTATTTTTACAGGCATAGGGGCATTATATTTGGCTATCAGTCATTACAGGAGATGATAGTTCAAAAAGGGCAAAGACTGCAACCAAGAAGGAATTGAAGAAGAATAAAAAAATAGCAATGGATTTCATTTGGGAAGGGTTACCTAATTCGGTAAGAGAAAAGGTTGGTAAATTTTCACCAACCAAGGAACTTTGGGACAAGTTACATGACATATATTCTTCACCCATCGCAGATTCAGAAAATGCTAAAGAAGATGCAGGTACAAATCAAGAAGAAATATGTTCACCATGTCAAACAGATTCAGAATATGAAGAGTACATAATCAATAGAGGTATGTTGTTTTGCTTTAATTGTGAAAAACACACACATCTTGAAATAGAATTCCATGAAGGAAATGAGACAGAAAAGCTAATTGAAAAATAAGACAATTACAAAGAATAATTGATTAGTACTTTAGATGAACTAAGAAAAGAAAGAGAAGAAAACAATTCACTCAAGAAAGAATTGATGAAACAGAAGGAAAGTGTTCACATTTTTGAAGAATCCCAACAAGTCATCGAGAAATTAAGAACTCATCTAGAAGAACCCAGAAAGATCGAAGAAAATCTTGAATATCAAAAGCAGTATTTGGAAGCCAACATAGCAGTATAGAAGGAAGAAGTAGAAATGAGAGAGAATATATTGACAGATCATCTTAAGGAAAGAACTAACGATCTAAACCAACTTGAGGCAGAGTTTGGTCAAGAAGAGAAAGGACTTGAAGAAGAAATAATCACATTAAAAAACCATCTTGAAGAAGTAGAAATGAGAGAGAATATTTTGACAGATCATCTTAAGGAAAGAACTAGCGATCTAAACCAACTTGAGGCAGAGTTTGGTCAAGAAGAGAAAGGACTTAAAGAAGAAATAATCACATTAAAAAACCATCTTGAAGAAGTGAAAAGAACAGAAGAAGTCATGAAGTATTGGATAATGAAGAAAGAAGAAGAGGTTGATAAGCTTGAAGAAGAAGTTATCACATTGAGAAGTAAAATCGTCAAGCTCAAAAAGAACGTTGAAGAGACATAAACATCCACATAAATCATAGAGAATGAAGAGAAGCACTCTAGGTTGCTAGAAAAGAAGAATGAAGAAAATAGAAAGAGTTATGCAGAAGTACTCAAAAGACGGAATCATGGTCAACCAAAATCTAATAAAACTATTGAGGATACATCTTCAAGAAGACCATCCATGGTCAAGCCACAAAGAAGCTTCAATCATGATCATGATCAGTCAAGGAAAAAATTCAGAAGGACTACACCACAAAGAACATCATTCACTCCCATGTATGCAAATTTCTTTTATGGTCAATGTTTTTATTGTACTAATTTTGGAGATAAGGTTGCAGATTGCAGGGATTATAAAAGAAATGTTCAAGCAAGAAATGCCTATGTGGCCCCACGTAACATTGAATGTTACAAATATCATAACTATGGACACATAGCTAGTGATTGTAGAAGTATGATCGATACTTCCATGAAAGAGAACATTGATATTAGATATAAGAAAGTATGGATAAGAAAACACTAAGAACAGGTGAACAAAGACCAGGTCCTAGAGATCGCAAGATTGGAAATAAAACGAGATGAAGAAAATTCTATAGAGAAAAAGAAAGATGTCATATACAAAAAGGTTTGGAAAATAACTGAAAGAAAAGAAGGACAAGTAAATAAGGAATAGGTTCAAGAGATTGTACTTTCAATCATTGTAGTGAAAGATGAATCCACAGACAAAAATAAATAAGTCAGAGCTCAGAGAGATGATGAATCTACCAATGAAGATGATGATGAATACACATCAGAGAGGGAATTATTATGAGCCATCCATATTAGAGACTCCCAGGTGACATGAATATTAGATGGGGGGAGTCTATGCAATATCTGTGACAGACCAAAGAACCATCCTTCGAGCAACATGTATATTTTGAGTAGACAAATCCATAGAAGTCAGTTAGCATAAGTACAGTTTGATAGTTGTAGTAGTGAATACTTCATGATAGTATAGTAATAAATGGGTTAGCATTATGGACAATTGTGTAGTAGAGTCTTAGAAAATATGGACAGAGATGGATTTGTAAGAACACTTAGCACGTTTAGAAAGATATATGAAAGTGGACGAGAGCATGGATTCATATATTAGTTCAGAGAGTGGTTCAGAGACAAAGGAATATTATGGATGTTAATTACACAGTAAATGGATTGAACAATGCTAATGGATTCCAAATTGACATATATTGTTTGGACACATGTAGTGCATACAACAAGTCACATTTAAAATAGAGTAATGATCAGAAACAACAATGAAAAAAATCCCTATGAGTTATGGAAAGGAAGACCAACAAATGTGAAGCACTTCAAAGTATTTGGAAGAAATGCTACATCAAAAGAGAAGATGGAAGAATGAGAAAGTTTGACTCTCATGTGGACAAAGGAGTACTTGTTGGTTACTCAAGTACAAGGAAAGAATACAAGTGTTATAATCTTAGATTGAACAAATTTGTAGAAAGCATGAATGTAACAATTGATGAAACAGGTGGATGAGAATCAAAGGAAGAAGAAAATGAATCAGTGGAACAACTTTACAAAGAAGAAGAAAAATATGAAGAAGAAGAAAAATATGAAGAAGAAGTAGAAGAGGAAGATGAAGAAGATCATACAGAAGTAGAAGAGAAAGTTAATCAAGTGCCTCCAAAGACACCTAGCAAATGAGTACAAAAGAATCATCCTTCAGATTAAATTATCTGAAACAAAGATGCAGGAGTTGAGACTAGAAGAAGAATCCATTCACCAGAACAAATGCACCTAGCACTTTTATCTACGATTAAACCAAAGTTTTTTGAAGAGGCCATCAAGGATGAATTCTGGAATAAGGTCATGGATGAAGAATTGGATCAAATAGATAAGAATCACACTTGGGAATTGGTTCCAAGACCAAAGAATAAGAATGTGATTGGCACAAAGTGGGTTTTCATAAATAAATTGAATCAAGATGGACATGTTACAAGGAACAAAGTTAGATTGGTATGTAAAGGATATGCATAGGTTGAAGAAATCGACTTTGAAGAGACATTTTCCCTAGTTTGTAGAATGGAAGCAATCCGATTGCTCTTAGCTTATGCATGCTCCAAGAATATTAAAGTGTATCAAATGGAAGTGAAATCAACTTTTTTGAATGAGGAACTTGAACAAGAAGTCTACATTTAACAACTAGAAGGATTTCAGTTGTCAGAGAATGCAAATTATGTGTGTAAATTGAAGAAGGCCTTGTATGGTCTAAAACAAGCTCCTAGAGCATGGTACTCTAGACTAGATAAATATCTACAATAGGCAGGGTTTAGAAAAGGAAGTGAAAACAACAACCTCTACATCAAGGTAACTCAAGATGATATTTTATTAATTGAAGTTTATGTTGATGATATTATTTTTGGAAGTATTGATGACAGGTTAAGCCATAAATTTGAAAAGGATATGAAGAATGAATTTGAAATGTCATTACTCGGAGAACTATCCTTCTTTCTGGGTCTTCAGATACATCAAAGCAACTTAGAAATTTTTATTTCTCAAACTAAGTATATCAGAGAAATGCTAAAGAGGTTCAGAATGGAAGATTGCAAACCAATTACCCCTCCTATGAAAACTAGTTGCAAGCTGAGAAAATATGATGATTCAAAGTCTACACACCATACGATATATAGGTCAATGATTGGTAGTTTACTATATGTGACAACATCCAAACCAGATGTAATGCAGGGAGTTGGACAAGTGACATGATTTTAAGCAGGACTAAAGGAATCACATGTCTTTGCAATGAAGAGGATTTTCAGATATCTCAAAGGAATATAAGAGTTTGGATTATGGTATCTGTTGGCCCTTGGTTATGGAAGGAAGTGAAGAACCAGGAAGGAAAGGTAAAAAGAGAGCTTCACAGGATACACAGTGATTGTCACTGAGTCGAAGTAAGAAAAAGAGCATAAAAGATGGAGAAAATTACGGAAAAGCAATCCGTTGGATGAGGAGATCGAGGATGACAGATCAACAAGGAAGATGGATTGAGGATGACTTAGAAAGTGGAAAAATCCATCGTTGAATTCTTTGGATCACCATGCGTGAAGGAAGGAAAGACGGGTTGGCGAAGCTCGGAAAAAGAGGGTCAAGTTAACCTAGGGTTTTAGACACCTAGGGTTTTGGCACCTAGGTTTTGGCCTAAGGCTGTCGGTGAGGTATTGTAATGTATAAATAAAGGTCAAGAGGAACTGAGTCGGGTTGGTCATTGAGTATTGGTATGATATTGTGTCGATCTAGTTCTAGTGTTGGGAGAGAGAAGTGCTGAGAGAGAGAGCCTTCTGGTATTGTACGATCTTCAGCTGTGTGCGAAGATCAAGTCCTATAGTTGGGTGCACAGGAAAGGGGAGAGGAAGAGAGAGGAGAAATAAGATATGCTAACTAAGAGCGCAGACGAGAACTATATGCTTTATATTAATAAATCTTAAGCACAGTTCTATGGATGTAGCCCTAAAGAGAGGGTGAACCATGTATATTTTGTGTTGTGTGTGTGATTGATATCTGGATCTATGCCATTGTTATGCTGTTATTTTCTTTGTTGTGTTAGATCTGGTTTATAGTTGCGTAGAGTAGTCTAGCTGATAAGAAATATATGAATACTGTGATTGTTGTTATACTAGATCCACTTGATATTCCCCTGGTTGTAGACATCCCTGTCCTGCAACCCCCTCATAGATGCTTCACAGGTGCTGCCGAAAGGGCCAATAGCTAGGGCTTTGTTGGTGTTCTCTTGGAGTGAACCCTGGGTCTTCCCCCTATGTGCCAACAAATGGTTCTATTGTCGAGACAAGAATATTCGTGAGGGAATGTCAAGGTGGTTCCTATCGAAGATAGAGAATCAAAAGTGGATAGAGGATCAAGAAAGGGACTTCGCTGAATCCCAGAATAAGAATCTTAAGATGAGTACTGAATATTGGCTACAAAGATACATCTTCACCGACATTCACGAGATCTTCTTTGGAGGAATCCATCAGGAGCTACATGAGTGGTTAGCTAGGATAGCTGACACACAGTTCGATATCAGATCTAGACCTCTTGTGGTTTGGACACCAACACTGATCCAGAAGGTCAAGAGAGTTGACAACGCTGTATCCAGAGCTTTAGATCACTGTTTCGATAGTATGATTGGAGGGTATATCACCATTGTTTTTTTTGACAGAGTAGAATCATACAACCAAGCTGAGAGATATTTTTTCAAGGGACCCTGAGGGAAATTTTTGCATTTTATGAAGTTAAGAATCAAGATGCTCTTGCATGAAAACCACATATTAAAGATACAGTAGACTGGTTGGATCTGAAAAGGCTAATGTTCGAAAATTCAAACAGCAACAATGACACAAAAGCTGGACATACGCGTAGTGGAAGAGTATTTAGAGGGGTTCACCTTGAGAGCCTGTTTAAGAAAAACTATCGGAAAAAGGTTTCTAGAGTGGAGAAGAGGCATATCTGATAGACGAATAGGATTCAGAACCCCCTAGGGCATAGGAAGAAGAAGTTGAATAACTTCGCTGAAATGAGCCAGAAACCTCAAGAACTACACAGGCTACTGAACTAAGTAATATCAATCCTCCTATTGTTTCAGAAATGCTAAGTCATCAGAGTATTCCGAATCACCAGAGTCCCCAGAGCACTATTACTAGAAGTTCAACATCTACTCAGACAGAAAACCTAGGAAACTCTATGGAAAATGAGATGAGGCTACCTATCTTTAAGGAGATGGATCAGAAGATCCTAATCAACACTGGTTCTTGTGCGAGGCCATATGGAACATTAAAAATATTACCGATGAAGCTATTAAAAGAAACCATTTTAGCACTACACTGAGGGATCGTGCATTGAGTTGGTACATGAATCTTGTCCAAGGACTTGCGCATCCTAATCCACTAAATGAGATCAAGAATGCGCTGATTGTAGAGTTTAAGAAACCTAAGTCGGAATCACAATGTATTACTGAGATGAAGGAGATCAAACAGAAGGTAGCCAAACCTGTTTGGGAATTCGATCAGAGATTCAAGACCCAAATAGGCTGATTAACTTTTCAGATCCCTGATGAACAGAACAAAGAATGGTTCATCATGACACTGTTACCACATATCAGAGTTACCCTGATGCAATAGAAGATTTCTTCGTAGGCAGAAGCTTTAGAGATCGCCATGAAGCTTGAATCAACACCTATGGGAGAATCTAGCTAAGGCATGAGCCATATCTTGAGCCAACTGACTAGTTTGTCTCTACAGGTCGAGGATATGAAGAGGGACAAGGGGAAGGACAAAAGAGAAGATACATGGTGTGTAAGATGCAGATATGAAGTTCATGATAAAGAACATTGCCTCCTATTTCATGAATATTTTGCCTCAAGAGCGTTGAGCCCCTTGAAGTAAGTTAATATGCCCTGGTGCAAAGTATGAAGAAATCAACATTGACCTGGTGAGTGCTACTATATGCAAAAGTATGTTCATACATCCACAAACCTGTATTGCACATTCTATAAATCAGTAGGGCATGATGATCGAGATTGTAGAGCTTACGATCTCATGTGTGAAAGATCGAGGGACATATACAAGATTCAAGGAAAAATACAACAAGAAGGAAACACCCTGCAGTACAACTCTCTAGGGAGGGTAAACTTCAATCCTCACGGTGGATTCAGAGGACGAGGATGAGGAGGAGGTATGGGTCGAGGCCGAGGGAAAATAATTTGTTACAACTGCATGCAAGCCAGGACATTTAGTAAGGGACTGCCAAAACCCTTACACAACCTGCAGTTATTGCAACTCCTTCGAGCACGTCATTGAGGACTTCCCTATGTTGTTGGCTAAGATTCAAGAAAGATGAGGACCTTAACAGAACCCACAAGTACAACTGATATATGTTTAACCTCATGGAGCAAACCCTAGAGTCGTTGTTATTACTTGAGGAGGTGTTGCTACAGGAGAGGATAGAATGAACCAGGAAAAGATCACAAAAAAATCAAGTATCAGGAAAGCTATGGATAAAACTCAAACTTTTGATGTGAAGAAAGAAAGGAAAATCTTTGAAGAGGCTAGGTGAGAATTCAAAGTAGATCAAGGGTCTTCTTCAAAAACACAACCAAAAATCAGAGAATATGGAATGCCTCATGCATTTGATCAGTCTGCTTCACCCAGAGAGGGAAAAGAGGTAAGTAAACTTGTCAGCTTCTTATATATGTTTATAGAACTGCTTAAAGATGGGAAAGCTATACAAGAAATACAAAACCTGGTTAAACAGTATGAGCTAGGGAACATAGATCCCTTACTAAATAGGGCAGTACACCAGATTGGTAAGAATAGGACAAATAAAGAATTACACTTGAATTCTTAGATAGGAGAGTACGATATAGACTATGTGGTCCTCGACTTAAGGTCGGAGGTCAATGTCATGACCAAGAAAACCTGGGCACTAATGGGAAAATCAAAGCTGATCTATTCCCCTATCATACTTTGCATGGCCAATCAGCAATATGCCAACCCATTTGGACGATTGGAGCATGTCCTTGTGGACATCGATGGAGTTAGAACTTTTGCATATTTTGAGGTAATTGAAATTGTTGATGACAACTGCCCTTACCCTGCATTATTAGGAATCTATTGGGCCTTCAACAATTGCACCGTTGTTGATCTAAAGAAGAGGCATATGAAACTTGAAAGAGATGGCCTTAGGGTCATTTCACCCTTAGATCCAGATGAGGGTCCCCGATACATAAAGCTTATCAGAGAAGAAGACCACATGTATGAACTGGAAAACATCTACAAACTAACATCCAAACAACAGGATATATCAATCCTATAGCTGATGGGAATCTAAGATGGCGAAGTGACAACACATGTTCATCAGGCTCACAAGAAGCGTTGGAGAAATGGTAGAACCATATGTATGAAGTCTCTACCAAAAGATGTGCTAGACTAACCAGAGAGGTTCATTGGATCAGTACAATAGTGAGTAACTTACCCACATTTCATGGGTTGAACCCTTTAGAAAACTTCTTATCAAAGTTTGAGACAAGTGTACCAACACAATAGAGGCTATTGGCAATGGATGAGGCCATGAAAGGCACACTAGCAATATGGTGGGGAACACACAAAGGGAACATCACAGACTGGACACAATGTTGAACCTTGATGATAGTGTGGTTCTCAGCACAAGCAGTAAGCTGCAAAGTGAGGTACATAGGTCGAAGTTGCCCAAAGGACCATGTATGAATCTGTGAAGAGGCTTGGAGTGACATTGCTTGAGAATAATGGGTGCACCAATTCATTAACACAATGGACACGATTCCTATCAACTGGTACCTTCAAGTGGAGCTGCGCCTCATCCCCACAGATTGGGAAGGTATGATTCAGAATTTTGTAACCACCTTTTTATTTGAAAGTGAATTTCCTTCAGTATACCAAGCATTATATATTGTGAGACATAGGGTATTCGAAGAGGCATCTAGCCTCCCTATGGACCAAGCAGAGGATGAATGGACTGTGCCATTCCAGAAATTGCAAGGATGTTACAACATTAATGTCGACGATGGTGATGATCCCAGGAAGGTAAATATCACTGAGACAGAAGGCCAAAGAGATGTGGAAGGACCAGAGGTTGAGCTTCCATTTATAGGACAACCGATCAAAATAAAGAAAGTCAATATTGGGACAGAGGAGACACCAAAGCTTGCCAATGTCGAAGATTATTGGGACACTGCTACCATTGACAAGATTATAGAGTTATTGCGTGAATATCAGGACTTGTTCCAGACCAAGTTCACTGATATGAAGGGAATCAAAGGACCCATGCGAGAGATGAGGATACATTTGAAACCAGATGCGAAGCCAGTCAAACAAGGACCCTACAGATTGAGCCCGAAATATAAGGAAAAAGTGAAGATTGAGCTCGAAAAAATGTTAGAAGCAGGGATTATTGAACCTGTTGAAGATTCGGAGTGGATCAGCCCCATGGTGGTGCAAGACAAGAAAATAGGCAAGATTAGTATCTGCGTAGATCTTAGGAAGTTGAATGATGCTTGTTTGCATGATCCTTTCCCTACACCATTCACATATGAAGTGTTGGACAATGTGGGAGGCCAAGAAGTATATTCTGTCATAGATGGGTTTTTAGGATACCATCAGATCCACATCACCAAGGAGGACCGTCATAAGACTACGTTTTCCATAGAGTGAGGGTCCTACCAATATACAGTAATTCCATTTGGATTGAACAATGCCCCAACTATCTTTTCCAAGGTGGTGGTCGAAGTGTTCAAAGAATTTCTTCATAAATTTTTAGAAGCATATTTTGATGACTAGATTGTGTTTAGTTTGTTGAAAAACCATATTGAATGTCTAAGACTAATGTTGGATAAATGAAGACAATGTCAAATTGCTTTAAATCTAAAGAAGTGCATCTTCTTCTCACCATTTGGAGTACTATTAGGCCATATTGTATGCAATCAAGGATTGTTGGTTGATCCATCAAAGATTGCAATTATAGTTGATTTTCCACCACCAACTTCAGTCAAACAACTGCGCATTGTGCTAGGACATACTGGTTATTACAGAAAATTTATTAAAGGCTATTCCCAAATCACAACATTGATGGAGAAGATGTTGAAGAAGGACTGTTAGTTTGGATGGACAGATGAATGCCAACAGATCTTTGACACACTGAAACAGAAGATGGTCACTGCGCCCATTCTAGTTTTCCCAGATTAGAACAAGGAGTTTCATGTGCATGTCGATGCATCTTCTATTGCATTAGGAGCAGTACTGGAACAACCGAGAGAAGGGGAGATCGACCACCCATTAGCTTTTTCTAGCAAGAAGCTATCTACAACTGAGATTAACTACACCACTATAGAGAGAGAAGGGTTATCCATGGTGTATGCGCTGCAAAAATTCCGCCACTACTTGTTGGGAGGACACTTTAAAATGTTCACAGATCACTTTGCGCTGAAGTACCTAGTCAACAAGCTATTGTTGGGGGGGGGTGAATCTGCAGATGGATTCTGTTGTTTCAAGAATATGACTTTGAAATCATAGTTAAACCAGGAAGAATGAACAAGGGCCCTGACCACTTGTCCAGGATGGAACATGGCGAAGAACCCACCAGCTTAGAGGATACATTATCGGATGCACAACTGCTCTTATTTATAAAAATTGATGACCACTTCATAGACATAGTTTAGTTCCTGTCAACAGGAATGGCTCCAAGAGAGTACAAAATTCATCAAAAGAAACAACTAGTGGTGTGAGTCGTAGAATTTTCACTTATAGATGGACAACTGTACAAAATGGGACCTGATGAGATACTAAGAAGATGTGTGATGGAGATAGAGCACCCACAGATCCTCGCAGAAGCTCATGAAAGCATCGCAAGAGGACATTATGTAGGGAAAGCAACTGCGTAGAAGGTTATGCGAGCTGACCTTTGGTGGCCTACGTTACACAAATATGCTAAAGAGTATGCCAGAGCACGTCATGTATGCCAGGGAGTTGGAAAACCCTTTAGAAGAGACAAAATTCCATTAGCACCACATTTGACCCTACAAGCATTTGAAAAGTAGGCCATTGACTTCGTGGGGCCTATAAACCCACCTGAAAAGTGCACAGGAGCAAGTTACATTATTACTGCCATAGAATACTTAACCAGATGGTCCAAAGCTAGAGCATCCAAGGATTGTAGTGCAACCACAACTGCGTGTTTTATATTTGATGACATAATAACCAGATTCGGATGCTCCAATATCCTTATGAGTGATCAAGGCACACACTTTATCAATAAGACAGTTGAAGCCCTGACTAAAGAATTTGCAGTCCACCATCAGAAGAGTACACCTTACCATCCACAAGCAAACAGGACAGTTGAAGCATTCAACAAAATCTTGGAGATAGCATTGACAAAAATTTGCACTGTGAATCGAGATGATTGAGACCTAAGAGTACCTGCAGTACTATGGGCCTATAGAGCCACTTGCAAGAAATTAACAATGTAGACCCATTTCAAGTTGGTTTATGGTCTTGAAGCTATTGTCCTGATGGAACATTTGGTGCTAAGCTTAAGGATTGCTGCGTTCACAGACATGGATGACACTGGCGCTGCTTACGAGAGGCTTGCATAGTTGGTCGAACTAGAAGAAGATAGATTCATTGTAGGATTCCATCAACAAGTTCAGAAGGAGAGGGAGAAGGCCTATCATGACAGGCACATCAAGAAGAAGGAATTCAAGCAAGGTGACTTAGTGCTGATGTATGAAAGTAAGTTTATAAAACACCCTGGGAAGTTCAGAATGCATTGGCTCGGACCATATGAGATTGCCTATATCATAGAAGGAGGAGCTGCGCAGCTGAAGATGTTGAATGGAGAATGGAAAGAAGGATTGGTGAATGGGAGTTGGCTGAAGTTGTATTATGAAAACCAGCTACCTCGCAGCTCTCAATAAAAGAAAAGGGAAAAGGGTCTAGGTACCAGGTGTAGTTGAAACTGGGTACCAAACATAGAAAATACAGTTTGTGCAAGGATGGAAAGGAGGCATAAATCATAAAGGAAGGGATGCATTGCGTAGTCCATGATGAAGAAAATCAGAGGAACTGGATCCAAAGTGCCTCGGGACGAGTCACAGGTGAGTGTTGGGGGCCTGTTGGCCCTTGGTTATGGAAGGAAGTGAAGAACAAGGAAGGAAAGGTAAAAAGAGAGCTTCGCGGGATACACAGTGACTTTCATTGGGTCGAAGTAAGAAAAAGAGCATAAGAGATGGAGAAAAGTGTGGAAAAGAAAGCCATTGGATGAGGAGATCGAGGATGACAGATCAAGAAGGAATATGGATTGAGGATGACTCGGAAAGTGGAAAAAGTGATCGTTGAATGCTTTGGAGCACCACACGTGAAGGAAGGAAAGATAGGCTGGCGAAGCCCGGAAAAATATGGTCAAGTTAACCTAGGGTTTTAGACACCTAGGGTTTTGGTATTTAGGGTTTTGGCACCTAGGGTTCATCCTAAGGCTATCGATGAGGTATTGTAATGTATAAATAAAGGTCAAGAGGACCTGGGTCAGGTTGGCCATTGAGTATTGGTATGATATTGTGTTGATCTAGTTCTAGTGTTGGGAGAGAGAAGTGCTGAGAGAGAGAGACTTATGGTATTGTAATATTTTCAGCTATGTGCGAAGATCAAGTCCTGTAGCTGGGTTCACAGGAAAGGGAAGAGGAAGAGAGAGGAGAAAGAAGATCTTCTAACCAAGAGTGTAGACAAGAACTGTATGCTTTATCTTAATAAATCTTAAGCATAGTTCTATGGACATAGCCCTAGAGAGAGGGTGAACCATGTATATTTTTTGTTGTGTGTGTGATTGATATCTGGATCTATGCCATTGTTATGCTGTTATTTTTTTGTTGTGTTAGATCTGGTTTATAGCTGTGCATAATAAATCTTGCTGAGAAGAAATATATGAATACTGTGATTGTTGTTATACTAGATCCACTTGATATTCCCCTGGTTGTAGACATCCTTATCCTGCAACCCCCTCATAGCTGCTTCGGGTGAGACAGCATCTGCTTCGCAGGTGCTACCGAAAGGGCAAGTAGGTAGGGATTTGTTGGTGTGCTCTTAGAGTGAACCTTGGGTCTACCCCCTGTGTGCCAATAGTATCCAAAAGGAAAGCATCTATCACTTATTGCCTACAGAGATGCAGATTTGGCAAGTTGCATTGATGACCGACGAAGCACCATTGGAGAAACATTCTACTTGGGTGAGTGTTTAGTATCTTTGATAAGCAAGAAATAATCATCAATATATTTATCTACAACCGAAGTAGTGCATATTTCAACAACATGATGTTGTACACAGGTTCTATGGATGAAACAAACTTTGACAAATATACATGTTGAGTATGATGATCCCATTCCATCTATTGTGATAATACAAGCATCATTAGTATCTCAAAGAACCCGATGATGCAATCCAAGATGAAACACATTCCAATAAAGTATCACTTTCTATGGGAACAAGTTGCAGAGAAGAACATCAAAGTTGAATATGTGGGCACAAAAGAACAAGTGGAAGACATCTTTACAAAAACACTTCCACGGTAAGCCTTTGAGTATCTTCTTCAAAGACATGGAGTATTTTCTACTCCAAAATGAATGCTTTTGAATTCTTATCTTATATGTCTTAGATTTACACGAGGAAACACCATAAAGAGAACAGTTCAGGTTGGGAGATCAATTTCAGGAAGAGTTCAGTCAGGGGGAGTATCCCCAAGGATAGTTCAGTTAGGGGGAGAAACTCCAGATGGAAAGATACCTTTGCCATTGATGACAAAGGGAGAGATATTTATCAGATGCAGGATATAAATGCTTGGAGAGAGAGCACAACGACATGGTTCCAGGGGGAGCAATGGTCATAGGGGGAGCATGAGTGATATGACTTCAATATTGCATCAAGGTATTGCCATCAATGCCAAAGGGGGATATTGTTGATTAATTGGGTTGGTTGTCATTGATGTAAACCCTTGAAGAAAGTCTGGTAGCGAATTTCGGTAGCACAAAGGTTTGGGTAATGGACCCAAGTTTGTTTGATGTATAATGGTATGTGTTTTAATATATTTGAAGGTAAGACTATTCTAGATGGATAGTACATGTTCTACAATTTCCAGTGGTATGTGGAACGTCACATAACTCCTCATGATTATATATTTATGGCCATGTGAAGTTGGAGAACCCTCATGAGTCATCTAGAAGCCCCAAAAGGTCAAAGTAGTGAAAGTGGTTGCAAAGAAGAAATTATTTAAATAATAAAGTGAAGTGATGAGTGTACTATAAGCCAAAGTGAATACAAAAGAAATTATTTAAATAATAAAGTTAATGGAGAAATTACTAAGTGGACAAGTGGTTAGAAGTGGGTTAGCCCTAAAATAAGGAAAGTGGGTTAAGATGGTTAGAAGGTAACCCCTTGAGGAAGCTACATGAAAGTATAAATAAGAGGAAAGGGTCTCTCATTCAAATACACTTGAGAATATTGAATATATACAAGTGACTGAGGTAACCAAAGGATATCTAAGGCGAATTTCATAGGGAAAGTGAAGTGAATAAGGTCAAAATTCAAGGGAGGATACATTTTTTTGATGATGCTTTCTAAGGTATGTTATTTATAGGTCATCTCACCATTTTCACAATAACGTTTTTTCTAGAATTATTCAAACCATGAAATATGGAGTCTGTTGAGGAAACATATCCAAGTAGCTATGATACACATTTCAGCTTGTGGGTCGTTTTATTTTTGGAGTTACACTATGTGGAAAATAGGGTTTGTGGCTAGTCCTGAAACTAGTATAAAACATGTGTTTTGGGTAAAAACGTCATAACTTATTCATAACAGATCCAAATTCAGTAATACCAAATGTATTGGTTAGAGTATTGTCTGTAGTATTCTGTGTACCATTTTCAAATCCATACAACAAATATTCTGTGTGGGGGATGCTCTACAAGTTTGCTCTCTAGAATAAGCCAAAATTCAAAAAGGTATGCAATTTTTGCTATAACTCCTTTTCTAAGAGGTTCCAAGTAGTGAAACATGGAGGAATTGCATAAAATACACTGAAGAAAACTGTGTACTATTTTCAGATCTTTATTCATTACAGGTACATATTTATGATTATTTCAAGTTAGGGTTTTTGACTAATCCAAAATTAGTCATGTGAGACTAAAGTAAAGTTTGATGAAAATGCTAGTTTCTTGTTGTTAAAGTTAAGGAAGGGTTGCAGGTATGTGATCATATACACCAGGTCTATTACAAAGTTACAAATCAGATTTGGATGATGAAATTAATGAGGGATTTTGGTTGAGGTACATATTGGGTACATGGTTGAGACATGTAATTGATGATTTGGAAAATACATGAGGTGTATAGTTGATGATATTGGTACATCTCGATGAGTCATAGTTTATGTCTATTTGATGCATGATTGCTATATATTTGGTGCATGGTTGATGAACTCATTCATGGTACAGGTTGAGGTATAGGTTGGTGCATGGTTGATGCACTTTTTTATGGTACAGGTTGATTACAGGTTGTTTGGTACAGGTTGTTACAGGTTTTTGGCTGCAGGTTGATTGGTACCGGTTTACAACAGTATATCTCATAGTGATAGTGTCATAGTGGTTCCATCATTATACTTCTATGGTAGGGTGGTTGGACAGGGAAAGAACATGTGGTTGTAGCCACCTTCCGGTTGTAGCCGGAGAACATAGGGGGTTGTAGCCTCCTTGATCCAGATTATTTTCGGCACGAAATGAGAGCGGAGATATAATAAAGAAATGCATAGAGATATTGCAGATATTCAATAATATAACATAAATGTATCAGAGATGCAACCATAAACACAGATA
>JASDQU011025363.1:2157-15748 GCA_032191745.1 Picea mariana | reverse complement strand
AATTTGCATCTCACAAATTAATTTGACTAAGACCCATATTCGGCAATTTCTCCCCCTTAGGGCCTAGGGAAGAGAAACACTTGCCTTGGTACATAATTTAACAAGAACTATGGTAACCTAATAGTTGGATATTTTCCTAACATTGTAAACTTTGTTGAAATACCACCTTCGCATGGTGTAGATACTTGACTGCTACTTGTTGAACTTATACTTCTGCTTGAGTTTCCACTGGACCCACGTTCTGTAAAAATTCTTCTACCACTAATCACTTGCTGGTTAACCAGTTTTTCTTCTTTAGATGTCTTAGTCACACATGGGGCTGTGGGTTCCACACTAAATTGGATCTAGAATGGAGAGCCTTCTTATTTTTTAGACCCATGACCTCTGGTTTTCCTCTCATATGTGGCATGCAAGATATCCTCAATCTTCCCCGTGGTGCGAAGATCCTCTACCTCTTCCTCATCCCTATCCAATCCCTCTCGCTTGGCTACTAATCTCTTTTTGGCATTCATCATATATTGGTAGGGTCATCCACTACGCATCACACCTGCACTACTTATTGTAAATGTGTTGAACCTGCACATAATAGATCTAGCTAAACAATAATACACACATTTGCAGAGAGAATTGAAGAAAGAAGAAGAAGGAGAGAAAGAATGAAAGGATTCTCATTAACCATTGTGAATAATGAATAATTTACACATGATATACTCTGTATATCTCAATGATTTCAAATTGAGGTGAACCAATGCACCATAGTGGTGGTATAGAGTGATCTGGACACACACTAGTAGTTACAATAGTGAACTTCCACCTATTCTAGTCTCTCAAGCAATTACGGGAGTGAACTGCCACCTAGTTGAGTTAACTAGTCAACTAGTCTTCAGTTAACTGACTGAATAAAGAGTAGTGAGGAGTTAACTTAGGGAATCAAGGATAATGTGCCACTTTGGTGATGATACCAAGGAAAGTTTGAATTATCATGGTGATGATCCCAATGCAACATCTAAACTCAACTCAACTAGTCAAACTCAAGTGTCAACTGAAAGAGAATATTCTCCAGGTGGAATATTCTCTCTTAAACTATAGGAGACTGGATAATGACTAATAAATAGGGAAAAACCTTAGGAAAAAGAAATCCTAGGTGTGTGTGAAGTAACTCCAACACCCCCCTTGAACATCACTATGGTGAAAATAAAGATTGGGTCCCGGCAATGAGGCCATGTTAGGTACCCAAGTACAAAAGATACACTGAAAATAAAGTGAGGAAAGAGGGAAAAAATCATGGGAAACCTCCCACCCCCCCCCTCAAGGTACAATGTATGTAAAAAGAAGAACTACAGTTGCTAGGCAACTGTGTCCTTCACTCCAATATGACCTCACATATAATGGAACTTTTGCTCAATGAAGGTCTTGGTGAAAATGTATGCCGTATGTTCTACTGAAGGACAGAACTGTAAGTCGATGATCCCCTCATGTACTAAGTCTCGGATGTAGTGCATGTGGATCTCGATGTGCTTCGTTTGCTGCCTCTGAACTAGATCTCTGCATAACTTCAGAGTGCTTTGGTTGTCACACTAGATGACGATCAACCGATGAAACTGAATGCCCAAATCAATGAGAAAATGTTGTAGCCACATAGCCTAAATGGTTATGTTAACTACCCCTCTATACTCTGCCTCAAATGAAGATAGAGAAATGAAAAATTTCTTCTTTCTCAACCAACAGATAAGTCTAGAACCAAGACTAAGTGAGTAACCAGATGTGGACTTGCGATCAATGTTATCACCAGCCCAGTCGGAATTAGTAAACCCAATGAGATATAATGTAGATTCTATTGCATAATGAATCCCAAAGGTGATGGTGCCCTGTACATATTGAAGGATACACTGTGCATCTTTCCAATGTAGCTCATGCATCTCCTGCATAAACCTGGAAACTATGCCAACTGCATATGAGAGGTCTGGTCTGGAGTGTGTGAGATACAACAAGCTCCCCACTAGTTGTTTGTACAGTGTGCTGTCAACCAGTGGAGTCTCCCCACCATCCTCAGGTTTGACTCTTGATAGGAAAGGAGTCGGAGAAAACTTGCAGTCTGTCATGTGAAATCTCTCAAGGAGATCTCATGCATACTTGGATTGAGACAGTTTGATTCCTGATGCACCCTAACTGATCTCAAGTCCAAGGAAGAAGTGTAGCAGACCCATGTCCTTCATCAAAAACCTGTCATGAATAATTCTCTCGATTGTAGAAATCGCTGAAGTCGAGCAACTGATGATCACAAATCATCAACATACATAACTAAAAGTAGAAGTGAAACAACTATCCTGAGTATGTATACATTCGGGTCTGATTTACAACGTACAAAGTTCTGTGATAACATGTAGGAGTCCATCTTGGCATACCATGCCCTCGGAGCCTGTTTGAGGCCATAAAGTGACTTCTTCAGTTGACAGACCAAAGATGAGTCCTACATAAATCCCTTGGGTTGCTCCATGTAGATCTCCTCAGAGAGATCACCATGAAGAAATGCATTGTTCATGTCCATCTGATGGACTTCCCATCCCTTGGCTGCCGCAATGGCAAGGGCCAATTGAATGGAATCCATCTTCGCTACTGGAGCGAAGGTCTCATCATAGTCAATATGATGAACCTGTTGAAATCCTTTGGTGACAAGACTGGCTTTGTATTTGCTAATCTACCCATCCGCTGTGCTCTTGGTCTTGTAGACCCATCTACATCTGACAAGTTTCCTCCCAGAAGGAAGAGGAACCATATCCCAAGTCTGGTTCTCAAGGAGGGAGTTGTACTCCTCCTGCATGGCGGATTCCCAAAAGAGATTTCCAGCAGCCTCGCCATAAGACTGTGGATCGGAAGACTGAACCAAGAAAATATGCCTGGAGGGAAATGGTTCAGTGGCAGTGAGTGCAATATGAGGCTCCTTGAAATCAGATCGAATCCTCCTAGTATCGGCTAGATCACCTACGAGATCCCTTGCATCCTGAAGATTAGTTTGTGCCCACTTGGGCCTCTGATTTGGCTCTGCAACTGCATCTGGATGCTTTGAATCTGCATCTGACTGTATGGAATCTGAATCTGAATCCTCTAAGTCGTCTGAATCAGAACTCTCATCTGAAGAAGAGTTGACAGGTGCATGATCATCATCTTGGATAGGTGGAAGAGTGAAGGTGTTTGCATGTGGCTGTTGAGGTACATGTGAGACACTTTCCTCGAATTGGACACTACGCTCAATGATGAGCCCGTC
Source organism: Picea mariana (assembly GCA_032191745.1). Lineage (NCBI taxonomy): Eukaryota > Viridiplantae > Streptophyta > Pinopsida > Pinales > Pinaceae > Picea > Picea mariana. The sequence goes on along the minus strand of JASDQU011025363.1, from coordinate 12,483 downwards.
CGAGGAAATATCAATAAGCCTATATCCCTTCACACCATCGGGGTATCCAACAAAAATGCACTCAGTGCTCTGTGGATCAAGTGCCTTCCTCTTTTAAGAGGGAATCCGGGCCAATGCACGAGAACCAAAAATGAGAAATTGGGTCACTTCCGGTTTGAGGCCACTCTAAGCCTCGTAGGGGGTCTTATCCTTGACAAATCTATGGGGAGATCTGTTTTGAATATATGTTGCATAGTTAGGTACTTTGGCCCATAGTCTTTGTGGTAGTGACTTTGCATGAAACATGGAAGATGCCATCTCCTTTAGAGATCGATTTTTCCGCTCAGCAACTCCGTTTTGTTGCGGAGTATAGGGAACTGTGTGTTGCAACTAAATCCATGCCTCATGGCAAAGATTGTGGATCTCATGATTCACATACTCTCCCCCATTATCAGTTTAGAGGACTTTGATCTTCTTTCCAGACTGTGTCTCAACCAAAGATTTGAAATCTTTGAGGTGTTGAAAGACCTCAGATTTTTTCCTGAGAAAGTAGATCTATGTAAAATGTGAGAAATTGTGAACAAAAATGAGAAAAAACCTCACTTTGTTGATCAATGGATGTGGAAAAGGACCCATGAGGTCATTGTGGATCAGATCCAAAGGTGTGGAAGCTCGCTGAGACTTTCCTTTGTCGAATTTCTCTTGAGGGTGTTTCCCAAGAACACATCCCTCACACTCCCTTGGAGAAATGGATGTCCGGTAGACCATCAACTAATTTGTGCTTGCTAAGCTATTTCATGTATCTGAAATTCAAATTTCCAAACCTTTCGTGCCATATCCTACTACTTTCATCAGCATGAGTAAGCAATAAACCAGAATCAGGTTCAATGAATTCAGAAAAAGTATACAATCTAGACTGATGATTTACCTCACCGGTAGCAACCCTGCAGTTGGTTTGCATGTCGTAGATGTCCATGGAATTTGGTGTGAAGATGAATTTATTTCCAGTGCCATAATTTTTCATCTGATATACAGAGAGAAGGTTGACAAAAATCTTGGGAACATGCAACATGTTCTCTAAGTTTCCGTTGGTGAGTTCAATCCTTCCTTTGTTGGTGACTTCGATAGAAGAGTTGTCCCCCATTAGAATAGGAGGCGTTTTGCATGCATCTTGTTAGTCTCTAATTTTTTGTTGATTTAGTGAGAAACCCTAATCCTAAACCCTTCCTACCTGCACTTTATGATCTACTTTCATTTGATTTTAATCATTGTTTTTAGTGTCTTATGGTTTGCATTTAATTTTTTTGAATAATTTTCTTTAAGTTTGGAGTTGTAAGACATGGTTTTAAATGATGTGTCACTTTATATGCCTGTTTGAACTTTAAAAATTCAAATTATGATAATTCATTAATAGCGCTACGGGAATAGCCTTATTCCCATAACGCAAAGACAATCATGCATTGATATGCGCCCGTCACCCAGATTTCGTTACGATGACACAGATCATGGTTTGAGAGTTCACATGTGTCCCACAATAGCTTTGGAATCATTTTGTGATTCAAACTATTACATGATCGGATCACTCTGTAATCGCAAAGGACTCATTTCAAATCATTCAATTCGCAAATATCATTATCTAAACTCGCCACTTGTCATTATGATTGTGTTGAATTATAAGCGCAGGTATTTTTCTCAGAAGAACTGTTATATGTTAACAGTTGAAGTTTGTAAATTTAGAATCCGATCAGTACATGTTGTAGCATCATGTTTCATGGTGCCTAAGAGAAATGGGTAAGTGGTCAGATTCGAACCTGAGGGCATCGAGCTTCTTGAGGCATATCTGCAGACGACGTAGAGATTTAGAGATGTTGGTTGGTTTGAATTCCTCACTACCTTCCAAGGTCACGACAAATAGGTCTCCATGGGTTTTGCACTAAAATTTGATGGTCACGAGGTGGAGATCATGAAGATGCTGATGTTGGTGACAGAACATACAATTTCTAAAGCTTGCAGATTGGTGGTTGGAGGAGAAACATGGTGGAAGAAAGAGCATGTGGTTACAGAGTTTGTCAATCAATTCCTGCTTCCAGATAAGTAAAATACAAATTGGAGAAGGGGAGTTCCTCGCAGCTGGATTAGACCTGAATGGAACACTGCTCTAATCATTATCCATAGGTATATCACCTGCGAAGGTAGATTTTCACTAGTCTATATCTACCACATTAGGATATCAATGCATCTAAATGGCGATTATCCCTTAAATATGCCTTATTTTCTACTCAAAAGATTGACAAAGATGTCAAAGAGAGTGCAGTCACTCTCCACCAATGCAAAGAGCAGTCTGTTTCATCAAGTCTTAATTAAGACTTTAGTTATGTCTTCTTTGAGAGAATTACAGAAGCCCAAGAGCTGGCTCATGCAATCTTTAAACCCTAACACACAATCCAACAAACAAAAGAAAGGCAAAAGAAAAAAGACTGTTACACAGAAACAAAATATTTCAATTGATGAAAACCCTATTAAAGAAGAAATGGATGATATCAGGGTGACAAGGACCAACAGAGGTAAGAGCCCCAAATGGGAAACAAAAAATGAAATTCTTCCCGAGGAAGATTTAAAAACAGAAGAAGACCATTCTGAAGATGCTAAAGTAGATATCAAACGAAAGACAAGAATGTCCCCAACACATAAAAAATCATTAAAAGAAGGTGAGAAAATTGTTATATTCTCTACAGGACCTGTAACAAGAGAAACCACCTGATGATCAAAAGCTGAAGCAGTGTTTTCTGATGACGAAGGCTATTATTTTGCAGAACCAGAAAAACTACAGGAAATACTCCTTTTTTTTACTCGTTATAGTCTTTATCTTCAAGAGAGGTTACATAATAGCTGGAGAGGAATTTGTTGAAACCAAAAGAGGTTTTTGTTGGGAACATGCCCCTTAACAAAAAACCCTCTCATTTTTTACACAAAAATCACATTTTAAGAGATTCAAATTGATATTTGAGGCCTAATTTTCTGATAAAGCTACAGGAAATACTCTGTTATTTTTACTTGTTTTTGTATTTTTCTTCAAGAGAGGTTGCAGAACATCTAGAGATGAATTTGTTGAAAAAAAAAGAGGTTTTTGTTGGCAACATTCCCCTTCACAAAAAAATCTCCCGGTTTTTACAAAACAATCACATTTTAAGAGATTCGAATTGATCTTTGAGGGGTAATTTTCTGATATTTCACAATAAATAATTTCCTGTTTTAGCCAGTAATTTTGGGAGAGGTTGAAGAACATATGGTGATGAATTTTTGGAAACCAAAAGAGGTGTTTTTTGGGAACAAGTCCCTTCCAAAAAACCTCTCTTGGTTTTTACACAAGTATCACCATTTGAGAGATATGATGATATTGTTGGACCCTATTTTTCAGGAATTTGACAGATTTATTTTCCTGAAAAATCTCATGGACAACAGTTGACAAGCCAGCTCATCAATTCGAATTGGAGATCAGATTGGATATTCTCCTTGATTATTTGAAACAAGAAACTAAATATAGATGTAGAGGTTTTCAGATCCATTTCTTTTGGATCTTGATAATTATGTATTGTTTCTATATAAACTCTGTAAAAGGAGAAGTTAGGGGTGGGAAAATTGGAGATCCAGAGGACCTTTTTGTGAAACTCCTTGTAAAGGATTTATGTTCTATTTGACACTTAATAGAAAAGGCATATGGATGGTTAGAAACTCTTTTCTACTCTTTTTTTCTTTCTTCATGCTTGAATTCATTATTTAGATTGCAATGCTTTTGATTCTTGATTGTTAATTAATACAGTGAAAAATTTACTGTGGAAATTATTTTCAAGTTTTGATATCAAGCTGATAGTCTTGTTTCTTTATGATATTCCGAGACAAGAATTTATATGAATTTGACAAATTGAAGGCTTCATATTCTCTTTTTATTATTGGTTTAATCCATCTATGTGTCTACCTTTTATTCAGTCAATGGGATATGCTATGTTCTGACTTTGATTTTCATGTTATGTTATAACCTTGAGCCAGTATTCAACCACCTTATTCAAAAAACCAAATTATAAAAACTTTCTAAACATTTTGCAATAAACTGATGATTCCCTATCTTTCCCTCTCACAGTCAAGTGAAACTTTAGAGACTAACATCTTTTGGCGCCGTTGATGGGGACGAAGCAATGAAGATATTTTCCCTGGGAGAATGACAACGATCAAATCCACTTCTTGATGGTGAACAAGAAGAGGACATGTGCTTGACTGCAGATCTTTCACCATGGTGACTCCACTGTCTAAATATTAATAGGCGACTCCACTGGATCCAAGCATGGAATCCATTCTGGCTCAAAGGATTTCTTTTTGTGATTTTTCAGATGTCATTGGTTTTCCAAACCCAATTCTTAGCAGAGCTGAATGGGAAGGTATCCTTCCTACGTTTAAAGGCAAAGATTGGGAGGTTCCAGCTGAGCATCTTCTATATTTTCATGAGTTTATTCATGGACGTCAGATTGTGCATGAGGATGTCAAGATCAATCTTTTCAGATACTCGTTGAAGGGAGCAACCCTAGACTGGTGCAGATCGCTTCCAGCTTCAAGTATTAATTCATTGGCAAGTTTTCATGATACTTTCAATATATTTTATAAAGAAAAAATTTCAGCTGAAAGTCTTTTTGAAAATTGTTGTGATGTATTTGAGAAGCATATTCAGCAGAAACTAGAGCTTTCATCTATTTGCAAGGATGGAAATCATTTTATTAAGGAATATCTGTCAGATACCATTGATGATAGGACATATGATTGCATAGTTGTAGATGCATTTGATCTTGTTCTTGATGTACCTGTAGTTTCTGATTTGAATGGGAAAGCTCATGTTTATGATGAGTATAAAGAAAAATTATTTCCTCAACACATTGTTGATAAAGTTGATACACATAATAGTATTGATGAAGGTTATCAGTAGCCTGTTATCTTTATGGTGACAAAAGCTGAGCATATGAAAACAACCTGCACATTAGTCATGAACAGTTGAAACCAGTATATGGTAGCAGTCCTGGATCTAATGAGGAGCATCATGAACATCACAAAACTGATAGAGAAATGTTCCAACAACAATTGATGCTTTCTTCTGGGTCAGTTGTTGAGCAGTCAATATATGGATTTATAGAACTTGGAAATGACATTCATGATCAACAACATAATGACATCAACTATGAGGAAAAACACCCTTTTGATTTTAAAAAACCAGGTAAGATCATACATGAATTTTATGATCCAATTGCTATATGGATAGAGTCACTATTTTCAGTAATGCCATATATTACAAAGTTTGGCATGATGGTTTGCAACAACAAACATGAGCTGGTTGCAATTTCGTTATTGTATATTTTGTTCTCTTTTAATGTTTTTCGCTATGTATATGAAGACAGGTCAAGCAATTTGTTCCTTGAATTATTTTTCTGGAAATTTATATATACCTGAAACATTTATTCTCAGTAGTTAGAGTAGGGTAGCATATATGAATAAGCTCATGGCTGAGAATTTCTAGTTTGCTCAATATGTGGGGTTTTCATCTAGTATTTGGTTTTGGTTTTGAAATAAAGACTCCATGCCCGATGCATATAAGGCACTATTGGCAGGGGAAGTTTGGCTTCAAATGAGGAGCAGAGTTGCAAAAGTTTGGGCCAGATTTGAATGACATTGGCTGACTCCATAATCCAATGGACTAGGCACAACACAAAAGTTGTGGATGTCTATAGAGCGGAAGATTTGTAGGGTTAGGATTTCACAGATGAGAAGAAATGATAAAGGCATGCTGGTCTGTAAGTTCTTGATGTCCCATAGGGAAAACATCATCCCCAGAAGGATCCAGTGTTAGTCTCTAATTTTGTCTTGATTTAGTGAGAAACCCTAATCCTAAACCCTTCCTACCTACACTTTATTATCTGCTTTCATTTGATTTTAATAATTTTTTTAGTGTCTTATGGTTTGCATTTTAGTTTTTTGAATAATTTATTTAAGTTTGGAGTTGTAAGACATGGTTTTAAATGATGTGTCACTTTATATGCCTGTTTGAAATTCACAAATTCAAATTATTCTAAGTCATTAATAGCGCTACAGAAATAGCTTTATTCCCATAGCGCAAAGATAATCATGCCTTGATATGCACCCGTCACCCAGATTTCGTTATGATGACATAGATCATGGTTTGAGAGTTCGCATGTGTCCCACAATAGCTTTGGAATCATTTTGTGATTCAAACCATTACATGATCAGATTTCTTTGTACCCGCAAAGGACTCATTTCAAATCATTCAATTCCCAAAGATTATTATCTAAACCTGCCACTTGTCATTCTGATTGTGTTGAATTATAAGCACATGCATTTTTCTCAGAAGAACTGTTATATGTTAACAATTGAAGTTTGTAAATTCAGAATCTGATCAATTCCTGTTGTAGCATCATGTTTCATGGTGCCTAAGAGAAACAGGTAAGTGGTCAGATTGGAACCTGAGGGCATCGGGCTTCTTGAGGCATATCCGCAGATGGCACAGAGAATTAGAGATGCCAGTTAGTTTGAATTCCTCACTACCTTCCAAGGTCATGATGAATAGGTCTCCATGGATTTTGCACTGAACTTTGATGGTCATGAGGTGGAGATCAGGAAGATGATGATGATGATGATAGAACAGACAATTGCTAAATCTTGCAGATTGGTGGTTGGAGGAGAAAGATGGTGGAAGAAAGAGCATGTGGTTACAGTGTTTGTCAATCAATTCCTGCTTCCAGATAAGCTAAATCTGAATTGGAGAAGGGGAGTTCCTCGCAACTAGATTAGAACTGAATGGCACACTGCTCTGATCATTATCCATAGGTATATCACCTGTGAAGGTAGATTTTCACTAGTCTATATCTACCACATTAGGATATTAATGCATCTAAATGGCGATTATCCCTTAAATCTACCTTACTTTCTACTCAAAAGATTGACAAAGATGTCAAAGAGAGTGCATTCACTCTCCAACAATGCAAAGAGAATTATGTTTCATCAAGTCTTAATTAAGACTTTAGTTATGTCTTCTTTGAGAGAATTACAGAAGCCCTGGAGCTGGCTCATGCAATATTTAAACCCTAACACACAGTCCAACAAACAGAAGAAAGACAAAGGAAAAAAGACTGTTACACAGAAACAAAATATTTCAATTGATGAAACCCCTGCTAAAGAAGAAATGGATGATATCAAGGTGACAAGGACCAACAGAGGTAAGAGACCCAAATAGGAAACAAAAAACAACATTCTTCCTAAGGCAGATTTAAAAATAGAAGAAGACCATTCTGAAGATGCTAAAGCAGATATCGAACGAAAGACAAGAATGTCCCCAGTACATAAAGATTCATTAAAAGAAGGTAAGAAAATTGTTATATTCTCTACAGGACCTGTAACAAGAGCAACCACCAGATCATGAAAAGATGAAGTAGTGTTTTCTGATGACAAAGGCTATTATTTTGCAGAACCAGAAAAGCTACAGGAAATACTCTGTTTTTTTACTTGTTATAGTATTTATCTTCAAGAGAGGTTACAAAACAACTGGAGAGGAATTTGTTGAAAGAAAAAGAGGTTTTTGTTGGGAACATGCCCCTTCACAAAAACCTCTCTCGGTTTTTACAAAAAAATCACATTTTAAGAGATTCAAATTGATCTTTGAGGCCTAATTTTCTAATAAAGCTATAGGAAATACTCTGTTATTTTTACTTGTTTTTGTCTTTTTCTTCAAGAGAGGTTGCAGAACAACTGGAGATGAATTTGTTGAAAAAAAAAGGTTTTTGTTGGTAACATTCCCCTTTAAAAAAAACTCTCTCGATTTTTACACAGTAATCACATTTTAGGAGGTCATTCAATGTAAGGTGGACTAGGTCCACTATATTATTAAATAAGGCACACTATGGTAGTTAGATATAATATATGGGTAATTAGATATAATTAATGTAAGAGGGCTTCTTAGAAGGTTCTACTTCTAGAAGATTCCTCCTCTAGAATGTTCTTAGGAGATGATAGCACTATATAAAGGGGTTGAAGTAATGTATTGGTACATGAAGAGAATTATTGTATTTTGAGTTGAAGCTCAATAGGAGGATGCCCCCTCGAAAAGGCAAGTGAACAGGAGAGGATCCCTTCCATAATAGGATCCATTGTATGGTGTTTCCCTACCTCAAGGGTTTGATATAATAAAGTTGTGGTTTTCTATATGGTTTCATATATCTTGTGTGGTGATTATATTCAGATATCTTTGGATCTATTGTGATATTTTGTATTCAGCTATTTGGTTCTTAACACATAGCAACGACCAAGCCATAAGGAGATCGTGCAACTGGAGTCACAGATCCCTGAACCATCTTGGGCATCTTGCTGATATTGTCTATCTGGTACTGGTTTCATTCCAACTAATGTATATTTTTGGGGATACGGTTACCATGTTTTGGGGAAGGAGGTTGTTCTCCCTCTCCATGTATAAAAGACAGTTTCTTCCTGTAACGGGGGATGCCCCCATTAATATTGTAATAACCCTTTGCAGATTTATAAATCATTATCTATTTTGTTGTCTTAATATTCATTGTGACTAATGCAGCCCTGATCAGAGAGTTGATCCCACTCTTTTGATTAGGTGTTTCATCTTTCTGTGTGTATTATTTATTAGTTATGCTTGTTGTTACCGTGTTTTAATTCTTATGATTTCTTTTCAGTAGTTGTAATCAATCTAGTTTCACAATAATGTTTTGAATCTTAATCGTGAACCCTTGGCCAAAACGAATTGTACTCTTGCCCCTACATATACCTTGCACGTTTCCTTGAAGGAATACGCACCCGGATTGATAAATTAATGTAGGAAAAGGGTGAATAAATCATTCATACCTGGACACCAACACACAACTCGCACAGAGGTTAAATGATCAGCATCCAGCCCATTGTCATTTCCCTTCGGCATGCATCGATCCCCTAATCCCATTTGTAGCTCTTGTGAGTGTCAACAATGCTCGCGAGCCTCCGTTGTCAGGTTTCCTACTGCCTGCCTCTTCTTATACAAAAAAATCATTGAACGTGACTCTTCATTGGCATGCAAGACTGCTCGTTCAGGGATGCATGGTTCTTCATTAGTGCTCAAGACTCCACGTTTAGGGATTCGTGGTTCTTCATTGTCCCTGCCACATTTCGTGATGGTGGATGCCTCGCATCATACTCCCATTGTTTTAAGAAATATGAAATTCCAATTTTAGAGGCATTGCACTCTAGTTTCCTCATCTTTCTCCACCTATCGAACCATGAATCACGCTTGACAGTTTCCATTCACGCACCCCGAACTTCCACATATGATTCTTCCCTCTCTCCATAGATTGTTCATATTCATCTGTCAATCTTGAACTATCCCCATTCATTTGGGATAATCTATCAAGTACATGAAGTGCCAACACATTTTCCTCTGTAATCTTCACCTCCAAAACTATGTTCACCTCACCAACCAAACTCCTTTGTATGAAGCCAAATATCACCATACCTAGGAAAAGATTCACCTCAATTTTTCTAGCAATATTCTCCATAACAGTCTCTTGTTTAGCCATGCTCTGAATTCCATCTACTTCTTATGTATCCAAGAGATAGATCTCATTCCACATTTCTCTCGAGCCCTTGTTTTCCACAACTTGCAAATCAACCGTATCTTCAACATGTTTATCCTCTGTATAAATCTCCTCCTCGAAGAAGTACAAATATCTGCGAGCTTCTTGTCTTCTCCAGTAATCTTCACCAAGGTTTACACAACATTTTATGGTATGCAATTAGCGACATCATTCTTATCCTCGCATTTACATGAATTCATGTAAGAAGATACATGCTCAATCTTCTTAGCCTCTTCTTACATGCTCTGAACAACACACACATTCTCGACTTTTGCAAACTCTTCCTCAAGTGATTCACCTTCTTCTGGGTAGAAAAAAAACCACAATTAAGATCCCCTATGAAATATCTCTTTCCTGCATGCTCTGAAAAATACATGCATTCTCGGTCTTTATGGGCTCTTGCTCGAGCACTTCCCCTTCTTCTGTGTAGAAAAACACTTCCACTTCTAATACCCTCTCTGGAATATCCCTATTTTCAATTCTCAGAATTTCTCCATTCTCCAATGCCCCTATTATTATTTCGATGGCTCGTATCTTTTCCTCTCTTTGTTGTCTTTCTTCATGTTGTTTTATCAGTTTCCTAGTCAATTGTATTTCTTCCCCAATCCACTCTTCCTCTTCTTTTCTCACCTTCTTCACCTTCTTCACACTCATATATTTATAGTTA
>JASDQU011025362.1:19443-34804 GCA_032191745.1 Picea mariana | reverse complement strand
CAATGATTGCTTGCGTTTATTCTCTGCATCCCCTTTTTGTAAAACTTTCCCAACGCAATTCTTGCTTGTTCTCTGCTTTTTGGAAGAGTCCTCAATTCGGTGCATTTCCCCCTTTTTGCTTAGCGCACTCTTATTTCATTACTCAACAATTTATGCCTCCATGTGCAACGAATTTGTACTCCTTACCCAACAATTTTATACATGTTATAACACTGTGATGGTCGAGAATACGATTGCATTGCATTCCATTCCTTGGGTATCCAAGTCTGGAACCCTATGCTTAGCCTTCCTTGAGCAATTTGATTTCTTGTGATTTCCCCGCCACTTGTTTCTCTGCGTTTTTAAATAAAAATTTCACCCAGCCTAGTAAACTTACCTCTGCGTTCTTTTAAGATTTTCTCCCAATATTCTTAATCTCTGCGCTTTTATCAAGAGATAATCTCTGTGTTTTAAATTCGTTATTTCCAGTGAACAACACTCAAACCTATGTGTTTTAATTACGCTATTTCTTAGTGAACTTTGCACCTATGTTTCCTCTACGTTTTTTTTTTCCTTTTTCCTTGCAATCACTCTAGCCAGCATTTGGGGGAGAAATGTCCAAGAGTTTTACAATGGCATTCATCGTGTTTCATTGAGCCAATAATTCGTCCAACACTGATCTTTTTCCCTTCTTTTTTATGAAGAGACCAAGATTTGAGTTGATTTCCATGTGCTCATCGTTTTTCCAGGTTTTCCATGTGTTCCCTTCCTTCCCTACGTTGTTGTCTTAATTAACTTTCCAAACAACGTTCCTTCAGTTCTCAGTGAATTTTGGAAGGGGACTTAACTATGCAATTAAATGCGTGATCTCTGTGATTTTTGGAGGCATGCGCCCAACCTGGTAATCAATCCTTCCCTGGAGAATACCCTTGACTTAAATCTGCACTTAACTACTTTATTCCTTGTGTTTTTTGAGGCATGCGCCTGACCCCATATTCAACTCGATGCCTGGTGAATTACCTTGAACTCCTCTATGTAGTGCACTTATTCTGTTGGATTGATGGGAAAACCATAGACCAGGAATGAGGATGGAATTTTATTTGATATTTCAAACATATTATAGTCTAGATGTCCCTTATGTTTTTCATTCCGTGAGTGGTTGTAATTGCTTGATGTTTAGAGTTATAAATTAAGTTCTTGGTTAATGTATTATGCTAATCACCCTACTCTTTAGGGAGGTTCCACCTTGGAGGATCAGGGTATCTTATTATTTCTATTTTATATACTCTGATAGGTTTATTTCTTTTAGAAAATGAGCCACATGCAATTCTTGAATCCTAGTTGTTAAATTTCAATTCATAATACTCGTGGAATCTTTTACAGGGACCTTCTCTACATTATGTTTTGTAGTAGAAATTCAATCATGTGAAGGTGTGCCTTAGATAAGAACTGGATTCATTCCTAGTGATTTATTAATACGAGTGTGGTTTTGTTCCATTGTGCTCCTCTTGGTAGTTCTAGGCATGGAAGTGGTAGGGTAATATTGATTGAAGGTCCTTTAGGGAGCACATTCCCACCAACCTATTGTTGTAAATTTTTAGGACTCATGGAAGCTATATCTTTTACCCTTCTAATGTTGGTTGTGGAGACTGATTATCTTCCTGATTCAAAGGTCTTTATTTGCAGCCATGTTTATACCCCATGAAGACTTTACACCCCGGAAGAATGTACACTAGTCCTCCACGCGGGGGAGTGAAGAGGGGGATTACCCCCTCTACGGGGTATGGGGGCAAGCGGGGGTTTGTGGGAGAAGCTCTTGAAGGAAACTTTTCCTTGTAAATGTATATTTTAATTTCATAGTAAATCTGGACCGTTCATTATAAGGTCGCATATCTGATGGTAGAAGTTATGTTAGGGTTTTTTTCCCTAGAAGAAAACCCTCTTTTATGAGGGAAATGTATTGTGGCTATGTATCATTGCAAATATTTTATTCTGAGTGAGGAGACTGTGAGATAAAGAAGAGGAAGTTACAATGGGTGTGTTGTAGGTTGTATCCCTTCATTTGCTAGAGAATAATCAAGGAAGGACCTTGAAATTTCTCTGGTGGACGTATCCCACACTGGGTGAACCACATATATCTGTGTCTCGATTATATTGTGTATCTTATGTGTTTTATTTTTGCATTTGTTTTATTTTATTTCTCCACGATCTTGTTTTTCTAAGAACTGGTATCATAACGAAAGGTAACTCACAAAAAAAGAGTGTTCTTGGTTCGAGTGGGAGCAATCGTAAAAATGGAAAGTTTAGGGTCAAGAAATTTAATGACCAAAACTACTAGTTATGGAACATGCAGATGGAAGATTATTTATATTAGAAGGATATATTCCTACCATTGGGTGGAATAGCAAAGAAGTTGATGACCATGAAGGAAGAATAATGGGAGGTTCTTGACAGAAAGGCACTAGGAATGATACGAATGAGCCTGGCAGCATCGGTGACTTTCAATATTTCGAAAGAAAAGACAACAAAGGAGCTGATGGACCCACTGGCTAAACTTTATGAAAAGCCCTCAGCGTCCAATAAGGTATTTATAATGAAGATATTATTTAATATGAATATGTCATAAGGTGGGTCTCTTGTAGATCATTTAAATGAATTTAATACAGTTACTAATCAACTAAGTTATGTAAAAGTGGACTTTGATGATGACATCAGATCTCTTCTAATTGTCTTATCATTGCCAAAAAGATGGAACGACTTGGTCATGGCTATAAATAACTTTGTCTCTGGTTCAAACACTTTAAAATTTGATGATGTTGTTGGTGTTATCTTTAGTGACGAAATATAATGAAAAAGAATAGGTGAGACATTAGGTAATGCGTTAAACATGGATGTTAGAGGAAGAAAAAAGGATAGAGGAAAGGGCTCAGGGAACCGCGAGGATTATAGGAAGGGAAGATCCAAATCTAGATTTGGAAATATAGAGTGATGGAATTGTGGGAATAAAGGACATATGAAGAAAGACTGGAGAGCTCCTGTAATGAACCCCAAAATTTACAAATAAAAAAAAAATAATTCTATTAACTCTCTATTTTACTTTTTGTCAAGAACATTAACTCTATGTTTTACTTTTGTCAGGAACATTAAATCTCTATTTTTATAAATTAACTCAACCCTCTTTATTTGCAGTTCACAGATGTCGAGAGGTAGGCTTAGGAGTTTGAATTATTAAAGTTACAAGACAAGACTAAGAGCAGCTAGGAATGCCCTTATCATTCCTACTCTATTGAATTCCTATCTCTACTTTATCATTATGGAAGTATTCAACATTAGTCATTCAAGCGATCCTTATTCCTTTTAATAGAAAATATAGTCTAGTACATATATAAGTGCATACACATCACATCTATATAAATGTATATGTATAAACTCCCTATCGATTAAATCTTCGATCATAAGAGATACATATACTTGTAAGATATCATGAGCTTATTACTAAGGACCTCTTACACCTATATAAAATGAAACCCGAGGTATTAATAATTTCAATGTGATAACTCCATGTTCTTTTGATCTCATGTCCAACCGGTGCTAATATAGAAGGCAACAACGCATTTGGCATAAGAAACTAAGAGTCTTCTAGGCAGGGTACGATAGCCCCAGTCATGGTATGGCTGTGGCGTTATGGCCTGACCCTAGAGTTATGCCCATAAGGTAAAAACGTGTAAGCTTATCCCTTGGCCAACTGTTACGCTAAGAACCACAGGATGAATTAAATTGATACACACCCAACTGGACTAGGTATATCTTGGTTAGTTAAAGGATAATGTTATGACACCTTTCCTCCTTTGAATTAACTTAGTGCGAGGACCGGTGAGGTAAATGTTAGGGTGCATTAATCCCTCTGTCCATCTCCTTAATGGACCTCTGCGCAAAGTTCTGTCTGAGCCTGTCACCCACCTTCGTGTCCCGCTATGGTTTGGCTATCTCCCAAATGTCACATGTCTCGATACAGTAGTATTAAAGTTCCCCTTTTAACCCTTTCGACAAAACTATCTAGGTTCACTTCTTCTTTGGCTTGCTTACTCTGTAAGAAGAATCCTAGGGTAGTTATGGGAGGAAGCGCTCTGGTGTAAGAGCTGAGAAGAGACTTCACTCTGGAAAAAGAAGAGCATGATCGGGTCATCCACATTAACCAAGTAAGAGCATTCATTCGTCGAATTAGTTAAAAAAAAACTCCTTCTTGTTTTAATGATTATTCTGTCTATGGATTCTCATTTTTAAGGACTTATTTGCACAAACGTTTATGTATGTGTGTAATGTAGTTTATTTCATAAGGTGTTGGTGGTTGTCATTAAGTGTGGTTGTCCAGTTCACTCCTCTGGATGTATACCAGTCTGTATGTTCTTTGAATTATTACGTAGCCATTAAAATTATAGTTTCTCTTGTAGATTCTCAGACGGAATCTATATCAAAATATTTTATTTTGCATTCGCAACCTATATTAGGGTTACATCTTCTATCCATCTTCTCGAATTCTATATGTATAAACCCCATCCGTAAGCCTGTCTACCTCATTAGTAATGGCCTTAGAATCTATACACTATAATCAGCAAGATACTTTGTTCAGTACTACCAACCTTGGCAAAAAATCCCTTTGGCAAGGATTTTTCTGTTTAATAACTTAACTGGATTCTTGTATGGGATTTTTTTAAGAGTAGAATGTTTTTCGCCTGCATTTCTTTGTTAATTTATCTATTAGCAATTTTATTTACTTTTATTGGGTATTTTACGTCCTAAGAACTGTATATAACGTGACCTAATGATGGGGCCCCTGATTTTTGCGAGGGTACCCATCAGATTGATTTTGGCACCCTTCTCCCATCCCGTTTCCTGGGTGACTTGTCAGTTGTGCAGTGGAAGATGGCCTATACTAAGGCCTCGAGTTAAGTACAATCTATGTTCCTCTACATTTGTTTTAATGTAATCCATTTATCTTGGTAATTCAAGTCTGTATATCATAAGTAAGGAACTCTATCAATCATTGACAATTACTAATGAATTTTTCCTTATTTCTTTGCAAAAGTGGGGTATCCAAACCCTCAGATTTTTATTTGGCACCCTCCCATATACAAGGTACTCAAGTTCATTGTTGAATACTCCAGACTTAACGACCCAGGCTTTTGTAGCGAAAATATTGGTCCCAACTCAGATATTGTACGGTGTAGTACCATCTCAGTTTCTTTCTTAGCAGAGGGATTTAATGTTATAGTCGTAATCACTATGGGAGACTATTACATAGTAATTGTGGGATTATGACCTACCTTTGACTGTTGTTCTGGATTTTGGTTGATACGTTAGTTACTCATTCTAATCTAAAAAACATAACAACTTTATGTTCTTGGGAATTATGTTCCATAATTCTTTTATGACTTGTACTTTGTAGTATTTGCAGAGATCTCCAATGTGACCAATAAATCTGTAGTTTCCTCTATTTCCATTGACACTCGACTATATAGACGGTTGGCACAATTTGTCATTTGGAAGGAATTTAAGAAGTTTTAGTATCTCTGTTTTCTTTCTATGGTTACTCGTCTTCCATTTCTCAGTTCCTTTGTTCCATAGTTTCTATTTACATTGAATGGTTCAGATCATTTTATCCTTTATTTCCATAACTTAAATTATGCCTGGTTGGACTTATGCATCCTCTATGATGTTCTTATTATCCATTCATATGCATACTACAGACTTTTGGATTGAATCTTGCGAATCGTGTAGTTTATCTATATGTATGTGTGTTTCTATATGTATCCCTATACATAGTTTGCTCCTGTTAAATTCACAATCATTCCACTAGTAACTTTAAATATGACCAGACAATTCGTCCCAACCTAAGGGGTGATCCTAGGGTTGTAAATACTTATGTAAATACATAAAATAGGCATATAATTTCTAGTTTATTACGGATTGGTATCCCCTACAGTTATTTACTGTAATAACAGATCAAGCAGATAAAAAAAGTCATGGTGTGCCAATATGGCAGTAGTTCCCTAACATAAATAATGGAATGGAAAAACTGTCAGTATGGTTACATTTCTGGTATACATCCACCATTCGAATTCCCATTCCCAGTTAACTACTTAGCAAAAATCTTATACAATGACTATATTTGACATGTAGGAGTCTTACCCCATATTTACTACATTCCTATAGAATTTTAGTATACAGAATATCCCATACATATTTCAAACTGTCAGAACTTATCAGTCAATAATGCACACAACATTATGCTAATTCTACTCTTTCAATCATTTAAATCACAACGATTCTTATCTAAAGGAAATTTCGATAGAAATCATCCACCCAGTAATATATTGATGCATACTGATATCCACTTAAAAACAAGAGATATGTAAATAGAAAGGGGTAAATGAACATATCTTAACCAAAACAATGAAAGATGATGGGAACAACCATGTTCCTCCCAACCGTAGAATAGGGCAGCCAAATCACTTGCCCAGTTCACCCCCTAGCCTAACCATGAGTCCATGATGGATAACTTGGAAACTCCTCCTCAGGAATTTCTTTTAGTCTCAATAGACTCCTCTAGCCTCACACTTAATCAGTAGTGTTCATAACAACAAGAAAAAAACTAGTAGTCTCGTTTTCCCAACATACTAGGCAGCATCCTACCTCCTCACATATGCTATTTATCCAAACAATCTCTTTTCCTAGGTCTTTCTTTCCCCCCCTTGGGAATTTTCACACCTTTCTAAATCCCTGATTTTCAGGGGTTGCCACTGGCCAAATCCCTGATTTTTCACTTGTAATAATCAGCCCAGAGGTAGTTCCAACATGTTCCCCACTCATGGAGTCATGGTCAGTTGATTTTAACATGGCTGTTCCATTTGTCCCCCAGCAATAAATATAAAATATTCAATTTTCATAGAAGTGTCATAGTCAACTAGTTAGTTGGGTCAAATCATATTTTTGCCCAACAGTCATAATAATTAATTACAATTTTCCAAATTCGAAATTCAGAATTTCCCCAAATGGAAAAAATTTTCCAAATTCGAATTTACCAAAAACAGAATAATTTTCCTAACAATTTTTGAATTCAAAATACTTTATTTTTGGGGATGTCACATCCTTTCCCCCTTCAGTAAAACACTATCCTCAGTGTTCGTTCCTTTCTTGGAACAATATTGGATAAGATTTCTCTAAATCTCCCTCCAACTCCCAAGTGGCCTGCTCAGTACTAAAGTGCTTCCATTGCAGCTTTACCTGAGCGATGGTTCTGTTCTAAAGTGTTATTTCTCTATGGTCCAGAACAAGCAAGGGTTTCACCTAGAACTCGCCTTCTAGTTCCACTTGCACCAAGTTCTAATCAATCATATCAGTAGGGTCATGAACATACTTTTTCAACAAAGAAACATGAAATACATTATGAATTTTTAGATTAGCTGGAAGTGCAAGTTGGTATGCTACGGGTCCAATTCGAGGTAGTATCTCGAAGGGCCCACAAAACCTAGGTGCTAGCTTGGTACATTTTCCTAAATTCATCGAACTTTTTCGGGCTTTGACCTTCAAATAAACATGGTCTCCCACTTGAAATTCCAAGTGTCTTATTTTCTGATTTGCATAGCTCTTCTGTCTGTTCTATGCTTCCTTTGAGTTATGTTGTACCTTCCTTACTATATTCTCCATATCTTGGAGCATCTCTGGTCCAACCATGAGTCTGTCAACCGGGTTATCCCAGCTAATCAGAGTCATACACTTTCTGCCGTAAAGTATCTCGAAAGGGCTTAACTTAGCCGAAGTTTGGTACCCATTGTTATATGCAAATTCTACCAAGTGTAGATAGTCTTCCCACTTGTTTGGTTTTGTTCTTACGTACATGCAGAGCATATCCTCTACAATTTGGTTTTTCCTTTCGGTCTGTCCATCCGTTTGTGGGTGATAACTCGTACTGAAATTCAAATAAGTATTTAGCCTTGCAAACAATTCCTTCCAAAAAGTGGATGTGAATTTTACGTCTCTATCTGAAATCACCATTTTAGGAATACCATGCATTCTAAAAATTTCTTTCATAAATATTTTAGCAATGTTTATAGATTTAAAAGTAGACTTTACAGGAATAAAGTGTGCAGAATTATTGAGTTTATCAATTACGACCATAATAGAATCATTATGTTTCTAAGTTTTAGGTAAACTTGTAATGAAATCCAATGATATGGTCTCCCATTTCCATTATGGTACTAGTAACGGTTGTAGTAGGCCGGCTGGATGTTGGTGTTCAGCCTTAACCTGCTGACAATCTTGGCACCTAGCCAAGTATTCTGTTGTTTCGCCCTTCATATTAGGCCAGTAAAATAGTTTTATAAGTGATTTTATCATTTTCTGGTATCCTAGATGGCCAGAATACGGTTTATTATGCACTTCATCAAAAACTATTATCTTTAACTCTGTTGAATCGGGTATGTAAAGACTGTTTTTAAATCGTAGTAGCCCATTTTTATCGATACTCACATCTGGTTTCTCCAAGTTTGTTGTAGTGTTTTGTAATTCTCCCATTGTCTTGGTGTAATTTTCATCATTATCACCTGTCGTCCTTATTCTCTATTCCAGGTCACTTTATGCCCTGCTGATATTTATTTCGAATATCCCATGGATTCTTCTGCTTAGAGCGTCTGCTACCTTATTTTCCTTACCCTTGATATGTCTTACCTCAAAGTCGAATTCACTCAAGAAGGCTAGCCATATTGCTTGCCTTGCATTAATATCTGGTTGGCTAAACATATATTTCACCCCTCTATTGTCTGTCAATAATAGAAACTTTCTGCCCATCGCCACATTTATAGGGTGTGGATTAATGCTACCAATTCTAAATCATGAGTGACGTAGTTTCTCTCATGTTCCTTTAATTTTCGGGATTCATAACAAATGACGTGTCCTTATTGTCTTAGGACACCACCTAATCTTTATTTACTTGCATCAACACAGACGATAAAGTCTTTATTTGGGTCTGCTACCTTTAAAATGGGTGCGGTGGTCAATAATTCCTTCAACTTGTTAAAATTGTCTTGACACTTCTATGACTAGTTAAAATTGGTCCCTTTATTTTGTAATGAGGTGATAGGGTAGGCTATCTTAGAAAAAACCCTCGATGAATCTGCGATAATATCCGGTGATTCCCATGAATGACCGGATATCCGCTACATCCTTAGGTACTGACCATTCCATGATGGATTTTATTTTCTCAGGGTCTACGACAATGCCTTCTACTGAAATTACATGTCTTAGATATTGTATTTTCTTTTGATAGAAGTCACACTTATCAAATTTGGCATATAGTTTGTGTTTCCTGAATGTTTGCAGAACTATTCTTAAGTGTTCTTCATGCTCTTCCTCTGTTTTAGAATAGACCAAAATATCGTCGATAAATACTAGTACGAACTTGTCTAAGTACTGATTAAAAATACTGTTCATCAGACACATAAACATGGCTAGTGCGTTAGTGAGTCCGAAAGGTATGACTATGAATTCGTAGTGTCCATATCTTGTTCGAAAAGTTGTTTTTCTTATATCTTCATCCTTTATCCTAACTTGATGATAACCATATCGTAAATCAAATTTCGAAAAGATCTTGGCCCCACCTACTTGATCAAACAGGTCATTTATCCTAGGTAAGGGGTACTTGTTATTAATAGTCATTTTATTCAATTGTCTATAATCGATACAAAGTCTTAGAGTACTATCTTTATTTTTCACAAAGAGGACTAGTGCCCCCCATGGTGAAACACTCGGTTTGATATACTCTTTTTCCAACAATTCCTGTAATTGTATTTTTAATTCTGTCAATTCTGGTAAATTCATTCGGTTAGGTTCTTTTGAGATAGGGGTTGAACCAGTTAGTAAGTCTATGGAAAAGTCTATTTCCCTTCTAGGATGTAATTCTGGTATCTCATCCACAAATATGTCTCTGAATTCACGTAGGACAACAAAGTCTTCCAACTTTGGCTTACATTCTTTTTCTAACAGATTCATTACTTGGATGGCATAAACTTGACATCCCTTTCTCACACATTTCTTGAATTGCATCATTGAAACTTGTCTAACTGATACAGGTTTTGGTATACCTTGGGTTGTTATAGTAGTGCCATAATTGTCTTTATAGTTAAGATTTTTTGTATAACAATCTAGTACTTCTTTGTGCTTTTCCATCCAATCCATTTCGATAATCATATCATAAGATCCTAGTGGTAGGATGTTCAGATTTGGTCTTATGTTTTGACCATCTACGTTAAACTTGAAATCATAAATAAAGTCAACTACTTTCCTTTTAGTTCTTGTTGCTAGTTGTACCAGCCATGATTTTGCATGCTTCGGTTTCTTAATTTTATTTGACTCTACTACATCAAGAGTAATATAAATTAACGTAGCTCTAGGATCCATTAAAAAACAAATTCGAGTGTTATTGATTTTACCTTCGATTTCTACCACAAAGGACTGGTGGTCAGATTGCTGACCATCTATGGTTGCATTTATCCGATGCAGGCTTCTGCCCACATCACCCACCGTCGAGACTTCCTGCAAATTATGAACACCAATTCTATTTGTTGAATTTAAATGTGGACAGTTCCTCCTTAGATGAGGTTCTCCACATTCTCATCACTTTAATGATTCACAGGGGCTGTCCCCAAACTTCTTTGTTCCCATATTTACCATTTTACCACTGCCTTGCGTATTCGAATGGTTGGAGTGAAAATCATTTCTCGGAAATCTTTTTGCTGCATTCCGATAAGGAGCTGGCTGGTATCCCTTTTTCCATTGGTTCATTCGATCTTGTTTCTTATCCTTTCAGGCTTTGGGAAACTCTACCCACTGTTTATACTGATCGTAGCACATTCATTCTTTCTTGAATACTTCACTCAAGTATTTGGGGTTGTCAAACTCAATCATGTCCCTATAGGACTCTGGTAAACAACTTAAGAATCGTTGGATTAAATTACCTTATCCTCCTGGATGTAAGGTACGAACCTTAGTAATTCCGGGAATTTATTTATAAGGTCCTCCATTGTCATCTATCCAAGTCTTAACTCGTAAAATTCTTTTGTTTTCCTTTCATAGTAGCTTTCATATAGGTACTGTTTCTTGAAATATTTCTTAAAGTCAGACCATTCCATCTGTTTCTCCTTTAGGCCCTTGGCCAATTTCAGATCTTGCAACCAAATGTTGGCCTTCCCTTTTAGATTGTATATGGCCATTCTGACCTTCATATTGCTGGAATAGTTATATATCTGGAAGTATTTTTTGATGTCCAATAACCATGCCTCAACTTCTTCTCCCGTTCTAGATTCTCCATCAAAGGTAGATGGTTTAATTTTCTTGAATTCTCCTTCAAGGTGGTCTACTTGTTTTCTCTTTTTGTCTGTTTTGGTTTTTTCCTTAGCTAAAGGTGTACCTTCAGAAGAACTGTCTCCTTTTTTTGTTTCAGGTCCATAGTTCTTGGATTCCCTCTTGCTAACTTCTTCGTCGTTATTATCATCCTTTGGGATTTTCTTTGTCATTATACTGCGCAACAAGACTTCATTTATTTCCTATTGTTCCTGCTAAGATTTCTTCAGTTTTTCTTTGTCGACTTTGAAAACTTGCAGTTTGACGATGAGATTCCTCAATGTTTCCAGAAATTCAGTAGGTGAGCTTCTGTCACTATTCTGTTTCTGATTTTTAGGAAGTCTTTGTTCAGGATTTCCATCAATTCTGATTTCCCTGTCATCCTGTGCTGCCATGATTAACACAAAATAGAAAGATTTTTTGTTTGTAACAATAAAGGTTTATTAGTATTATATAAACATAAATATATGCTTAAGTAAATCAGATGGCCCTATTCAAGGTCCAAGTGTTGTAAACTTTTTCTCTGATACCATATGTAATGAACCCCAAAATTTACAAATAAAAAAAAAATGATTATATTAACTCTCTGTTTTACTTTTTGTTATGAACATTAACTCTCTTTTTTACTTTTGTTAGGAACATTAACTCCCTGTTTTTATAAATTAACTCAACCATCTTTATTGGTAGTTCACAGATGTCGAGAGGTAGGCTTAGGAGTCTGAATTACTAAAGTTACAAGACAAGACTAAGAGTATCTAGGAATGCCCTTATCATTCCTACTCTATCGATTTCCTATATATACTTTATCATTATGGAAGTATTCAACATTAGCCATTCAAGCGATCCTTATTCGTTTTAATAGAAAATATAGTCTAGTACATATATAAGTACATACACATCACATCTATATAAATGTATATGTATAAATTCCCTATCAATTAAATATTCGATCATAGGAGCTAAATACACTTGTAAGATATTGTGATATTATTATTAAGGACCTATTACACCTATATAAAACGAAACCTGAGGTATTAATAATTTCAATGTGATAAATCCATGGTCTTTCGATCTCCTATCCAACCGATGCTAATATAGAAGGGAACAACGCATATGGCATAAGAAACTAAGAGTCTTCTAGGTAGGGTACGATAGCCCCAGTCGTGGTATGGATGTGGCATTATGGCCTGACCTTAGAGTTATACCCATAAGGTAAAAACATGTAAGCTTAGCCCTTGGCCCACTGTTACACTAAGAACCACATGATGAACTTTTTCTCATTGGAGTTTAACGATTACTTCCCTCGCAAATTAAATTGATACACACCCAACTGGACTGGGTCTATCTTGGTTAGTTAAAGGATAACATTATGACACCTTTCCTCCTTTGCATTAACTCGACGTGAGGACCGGTGAGGTAAATGTCAGGGTGCATTAATCCCTCCATCCAACTCCTTAATGGACCTCTGCGTTGAGTCTTGTCCAAGCCTGTCACCCACCTTCATGTCCTTCTATGGTTTGGATATCTCCAAAATGTCACATGTCTCTATACGGTAATATTAACTTTCCCCTTTTAACCCTTCTGAAAAAACTAGCTAGGTTCACTTCTTCTTTGGATTTCTTACTCTGTAAGAAGAATCCTAGGTTATTTATGGGAGGAAGCGCTCTAGTGTAAGAGCCGAGAAGAGACTTCACTCTGGCAGAAGAAAATCATGATCATGTCATCCCCATTAACCGGGTAAGGTCATTCATCCGTCGAATTAGTTAAAAAAAAACTCCCTATTGTTTTAACGATTATTCTGTCTGTGGATTCTGATTTTTAAGGACTTCTTTGCACAGACGTTTTTGTATGTGTGTAATGTAGTTTATTTCGTAAGGCGCTGGTGGTTGTCATCGAGTGTGGCTATCTGGTTCACTCCTCTAGACGTCTATTAGTCTATATGTTATTTTAATTATTACATAGCCATTAAGATGATAGTTTCTCTTGCAGATTCTCAAACAAAATCGATATCAAATTCTTTTATTTTTCATTTGCAACCTGTATTAGGGTTACGACTTCTATCCATCTTGTTGACTTCTGTATGTATAAACCCCATCTGTAAGCCTGTCTACCTCAAGAGTAATGGCCCTAGACTCTATATACTATACTCGGCAATATAGTTCGTTCAGTACTACCGACCTCAGCAAAAATGCCCTTCGACAAGGATTTTTCTATTTAATAACTTAACTAGATTCTTGTATGGGATTTTTTTAAGAGTATAATGTTTTTCGCTTGCATTTCTTGGTTAATTTATCTCTTAGCAATTTTCTTTACTTTTCTTGGGTATTTTAAGTCCTAAGAACTGTATATAACATGACCTAATGATGGGGCCCCTGATTTTTGCGAGGGTACCCATCAGATCAACTTTGGCACCCTTCTCCCATCCCGTTTCCTGGGCAACTTGTCAGTTGTGGAGCGAAAGATGACCTATACTAAGGCCCCAAGTTAGGTACAATCCCTGTTCCTCTGCATTTGTTTTAATGTAATCCATTTATCTTGGTGATTCAAGTCAGTATATCATAAGTAAGTAACTCTATCAATCATTGACAATTACTAATGAATTTTTCCTTATTTCCTTGCAGGAGTGGGGTATCTGAACCCTCAGATTTATCTTTGGCATCCTCCTGTAGACAAGGTACTCGAGTTCCTTGTTGAATACTCCAGACTTAACGACCCAGGTTTTTGTAGCGAAGATCTTGGTCCCAACTCAGCTATCGAACGGTGTAGTACCATCTCAGTTTCTTTCTTAGCAGAGGGATTTAATCTTATAGTCGTAATCACTGCGGGAGACTATTACGCAGTAATTCTGGGATTATGACCTACCCTTGACTATTGTTCTAGATTTTGGTTGATACGTTAGTTACCCATTCTAATCTAGAAAACATAACAACTTTATGTTCTTGGGAAGTATGTTCCATAATTCTTTTATGACTTATACTTTATAGTATTTGCAGAGATCTCCAATGTAACCAATAAATCTGTAGTTTCCTCTATTTCCATTGACACCCGACTGTACAGAGGGTTGGCACAATTTTTCATTTGATTACAGAGTTATGAAATTTAAAAAATAAATAAAAGGCATGTAGGCATTTAAGAAGTTCTAGTATCTTTGTTTTCTTTCTATGGTTACTCATCTTCCATTTCTCGGTTCTTTTGTTCCATAGTTTCTATTTACATTGAAAGGTTCAAATTGTTTTATCCTTTATTTCCATAACTTAAATTATGCCCAGTTGAAATTATCTGTCCTCCGCGATGTTCTTATTATCCATTCATATGCATAGTACAGACTCTTGGATTGAATCTTGTGAATCGTGTAGTTTATCTATATGTATATGTGTTTCTATATGTATCCCTATACATAGTTGTCTCCTGTTAAATTCACAATGATTCCACTAGTAAATTTAAATATGACTGGATAATTCATCCCAGCCTAAGGGGCGATCCTAGGGATGTAAATACTTATGTAAATACATAAAACAGGTATACAATTTCTAGTTTATTTCGGACTGGTATCCCCTATGGTTATTCACTGTAACAACAGATCAAGCAGATAAAAAAAAGGATGGTGTGTCGATATGGCAGTAGTTGTCGAGGGAATCATATAATAGTAATTGCGACATAAATTATCAATCCGAAGTCATAATATTATGAGATGTACGCAAACTATATGCAGGGTAAGAGGATTTCTAATCTATGCTAATGATTGAAAAGAAACATGTTAAACTACTGTTGCTGAATCTAAATCTAAGAAAGCACAAAATATGCAACTAATCTATTAAAGGAAACTATCCTAATGCTACATAAACTTGAAACTAAAACTGAATCTACGAAATCAAATGAGACATAATCTAACTATGAAAGCAAAAACTTAATCTAACTACAAAAGCATGAAATCTAGAATTAATCTATGAAAACATGAAAGTGCATAAATTAAATCTAATGAAAG
>JASDQU011025362.1:4445-19276 GCA_032191745.1 Picea mariana | reverse complement strand
ATCCTCCACAAATATCTTAGGTAAGATATTCTATCCATGATCTTCTCCTTGAAGTTAGCTTGAATGATTATCTCCAAATCAAAGCTTGAAGATGAAATTCGAATTTGAAGCTAGGTGGTGATTTTTGACTTTGTGAAAATCTTCAAATATGCCTGTAGTCATCACAAAACTCATCTAACTTTGATATATAATGAAAATATGTTAATTTTCTAATATTTAGTCACAAATTCTCTTAAAAATACTCAAAATAAATAATTTGGAAAATGGAAATGTAAACCCATATGTTTTTATGAAAGTGATGATAATTATAGTTTTATGGAAGAATGAAATGGAAATAAAGGCGATAAATGGTATATGAAAGATGAATAAAGTGTCGTATTTTTGCAACCCAACAGTAGTTCTCTAACATAAATAATGGAATGGCAAAACTGTTAGTATGGTTACATTTCTGGTATACTTCTACCATTCGAATTCCCATTCCCTGTTAACTACTTAGCAAAAATCTTATACAATGACTATAGTTGACCTGTAGGAATCTTACCCCACCTTTACTACATTCCTACAGAATTTTAGTATACAAAATATCCCATACATATTTGAAACTATCAAAACTTATCGGTCAGTAATGCGCACAACATTATGCTAATTCTATTCTTTCAATCATTTAAATCACAACGATTCTTATCTATTTTTTTTTGATAGAAATCATCCACCCAGTAATATATCGATGCATACTGATAGGCACTTAAAAATAAGAGATATGTAAACAGAAAGGGGTAGATGAACATATATGACCCAAAATGCTGAAAGACAAAGGAAACAACCACGTTCCTCCCAACCGTAGAACAAGGAAGCCAAATCACTTGCCCAGTTCACCCCCTAGCCTAACCATGAGTCCATGAGGGCTAACTCAGAAACTCCTCCTCGGGAATTTCTTTCAGTCTCAACAGACTCCTCTTGCCTCACACTTAATCAGTAGTGTTCATAACAGCAAGAAACAAACTAGTAGTCTCTTTTTCCCAACATACTAGGCAGTGTCCTGCCTCCTCACATATGTTATTTATCCAAACAATCTCTTTGCTTAGGTCTTTCTTTCCCCCCTTGGGAATTTTCGCAGCTTTCTAAATCCATGATTTTCAGGGGTTGCCAATGGCCAAATCCCTGATTTTCCACTTGTAACAATCAGCCCAGAGGTAGTTCCAACATGTTCCCCACTCATGGAGTCATGGTCAGCTAATTTTAACATGGTTGTTCCATTTGTCTTCCTACAATAAATATAAAATATTATGTTTTCATACAAGTGTCATAGTCAACTAGTTAGTTGGGTCAAATCATATCTCTGCCCAACAGTCACAATAATTAATTACAATTTACCAAATTGGAAATTCGGAATTGCCCTAAATGGAAAAAAATTTCCAATTTCGAATTTACCAAAAATGAAAGAATTTTCCTAACAATTTTTGAATTCAAAATACTTTATTTTTGGGGATGTCACAGCTCCAAAGAAACATATAGATGGACATCAGGAGAAAATTTAGGAAGCAAATTTAACAAGTGATGTGTTACAAGATTCTTTGATTCTTTCTGTAGACAATGTTTATGAGTCTTGGGTAGTAGATTTAGGGGCTTAATTTCATGGCACATCCCATAGGAAACGTTTTCTAGATTATGTTCAAGGTGATTTTGGACAGGTTCATTTTGGTGATGATGCACCATGCAAAATTGTTGGAATGGGAAAGGTAAAAATAAAGAAAAGCAATAGAAACCAATGGTTGTTGAAAGAGGTAAGACATGTTCCATATCTAAGGAAAAATCTAATTTCAACAAAGAAATTGGCAAGTGAAGGTTGTATATCCATATTTAAATATAAGGTGTGGAAGGTCACCAAAGGATTATTGGTGATAGCAAAAGGAGAGAAGGTAGGCACAATGTATTTATGTACTGGTAATATTGACTCTTCTCTCTCTTTAGCTTCTATAGGAATGGATACAACATTATGGCATCATAGGCTTGGACACATGAGTGAGAAGGGGATGTACATACTTCATAANTGGTTGAGAATGAGACATGAAAAAGGTTGAAGTTTCGCAGATCAGATAGTGGAGGTGAATATTGCAGCAAGGAGTTTGATGACTATTTTTCATACCATGGGATTCGTAGAGAGAAGACAGTTCCAAGAACGCCATAATAAAATGGTGTGTCAGAAAGGCTGAACAAGAAAATCATGGAGCGTGCAAGGAGTATGAGATTACATGTTGGTTTTCCCTTACAGTTCTGGGAAGATGTTGTAGATATTGATGTTTACTTAATAAACATGGGACCTTCAATCTCTTTGGATGGTATAACTCCACAGAAGGCATGGAAAGGTAAAAATGTAAACTATTCTTTTTTGAAGACTTTTGGTTGTGAATCATTTGTCCATATTGATAAATAAAATGGAACAAAGTTTGGAGAAAAATCCAAGAAGTGTACCTTTATTGGATACTTTGTTAATGATTTTGGTTATTGCTTATGGGATTATGAAAATAAAAATATCATTAGGAGTAGAGATGTCAGATTCATTGAGAATTTCATGTACAAATATCAGTTGCAGGGAAAGAAATTGGAAAAAAAGAAACCATAATACATAGTGCTTGATGATATCCTTGAAAAATAAATTCCAAAGGTACCAGAAAACCAAAATGTACAACAACAGGATCAACATGTACCTCAAACTTATGCAAGTGTTGTTAGAAGATATACCAGGTTAAGTAGATCCCCTGAATGATACTCTCATTCATTGTATTATTTATTGTTGACTGATTCTGGTGAACTCGAATGTTATGAAGAGGCATTGAAGGTAGACACTAAAAAGAAATGGGAGCAAGGCATGCAAGGGGAAATGGATTCCTTGGTAAATAACCAGACTTGAGACTTGGTTCAGTTGCCTGCAGGAAAAAGAGAATTGCAGAATAAATGGGTTTACAATTTGAAGGAAGAAGATGGAGGAAAAGAACAGTACAAGGCTGGACTTGTTGTAAATGGGTTTTCACAAAAGAAAGGTATAGATTTTGAATTGGGAAAGAATAAGTAGAGTAGCAGGTTGTACTGTGATAATGAGAGTTCCATTCATATTGGAAATAACTCAGCCTTCCATTCAAAGGCTAAGCATATATAACTCAAGTACCATTTCATACAATACATCTTGAAAGATGGACATTTGAAGTTGGAAAAGATACACACTAACCAGAATCCTGTAGACATGTTAACAAAGAGAGTAACCAGGGAGAAATAGAGATCCTGCTCAGTTTCAGTTGGTCTTAAAGAATGAAGATGAAGATGAGAAATTTTCTAGGTTCAAGAAGGATCATAGTCTATCATATACAACAATGGTGGAGTTGTTGAGATCAATCTTCAAGTGGGAGATCGTTGGTTATGGAGAATGATTATCTTCCTGATTCATAGGTATTTATTTCCATTCGTGTTTATACCCCATGAAGAATTTACACCCTGGAGGAATGTACACTCCTCCATGCGGGGGACTCTAGAGGGGGGTTACCCCATCTGCACAGTCTGGGNTCAGGGGAGAAGCCCCGCAAGGAAAAATTTCCTTGTAAATGTATATTGTAATTTCATAGTAAATCTAGACCGTTCATTATAAGGTCGCATATTTGACGGTAGAAGTTATGTTAGGGTTTTTTCCCTAGAAGGAAACCTTCTTTTATGAGGGAAATGTATTGTGGCTATGTATCATTGTGAATATTGTATTCTAAGCGAGGAGACTGTGAAAGAAAGAAGTGGGAGTTACAACGGGTTTGTTGTAGGTTTTATCCCTTCATTTGTTGGATAATAATAAAGGAATGACCTTGAAATTTCTCTGGTGGACGTATCCCATACTGGGTGAACCACATATATCTGTGTCTCTATTGTATTTGGTATCTTCTGTGTTTTATTTCCTCATTTGTTTTATTTAATTTCTCTGTGATCCTGTTTTTTTAACATCTAATAGCTTAATTTTGATTACCATTATCAATGGTATTACAGTTGACCTGGGTTCCTTCTTTGTGGGTTCATCCTTATTTATTTAAATGGAATTGTAAGTCAACTCGGAATTTCTCCTCAATATTGTTATTAAGACTCGATATTTTGGTTTATAGATGGATAAGTAATATAAGAAATGTTAAATTAATGTATGGTTGAGAGGATCCATCCTCTCACGGGTTCTCATAATTGAAATTATCATTGATTTATGACTAGTTAAGTGGTTAGAATTCTTGCACGAATGTAAATTGATGTAATGAATGTTTGTTAGATATATTAGTCTTCTTGCAGTATCAAAAATTTGTTGATGTGTAATGAATGAGTAAAGGATTCTATTGTGCCATTATTTGTGTGATTAGTTAGGAGTTTTCTTACTCATGCACCATGAGAATGAAGTTCATGATAACCCTTGCGTCATGAAATTATGTTGATACAATATTTTTTTAGTAACTAGTTTTTCTTACGCCATTAAGTACGTTGACATGTGATTGTTCTAGAATTGTTTACTTGTGCGCGCAACAAATATTTAAATGTCGAGGTATGATTGATAACGATAATGATTACCCTTGCATCATGATTAATTGATGAATAGGATTGATGGATTGATCTAGTTAATGATTGGACTTGTTGTTAGTGGGATGTAGACACCTCCTTGTTCCTCAGAACAATTACCATCCCTAAGACCTTAAATGGTTAAAATCAATTGGAACCTAGGCTTGAACATTGCTTATGTGTTTTGGAGGTCCTAACCTTGCAGGGTAGGTTGGGTGGGTAGTGATTTTATATTCATTAACTGATTGAATTTTGTTGTAAATTGCTTCAAGCTACTATGATATGCTAATATGATATGCTATTTATGCTTATGTGTCACTATCCTTCGTTGACATGTTAATTGTGTCATTAGTGATTTCCATGATGAGTAGATGGTATTGTTTTACTTATGATGTTGTTGAATAGGTGTTTCCATGATCATGTGTTGATGTTAATTTCTTAATGCAATTTTCTTTTTACCTTTGGGGCTTTGAATTTTACTAGGCATAATGGAGGGTCATTACATATGGTATCAGAGTGGGTTCAACCCCATAACTTGGGATCATTACACCTTACACTGTAGTAAATACTTGATTAATAATTTTTATCGCTAATTAAATTGAATTGTGTCCTTGCAGGTAATCATGGTTAGAGGAAGTTGTAGAGGTCGACGACATTGTGCTAGGGGAGGAGGAGTGACGCCTCTAGTATCATCCATGCCAGAGGGGTCTAACCCTCAAGGAGAAAAATAAGTCATTGGACATGAGCAGATTGTTGTGGGGGATGTGGTTGGGTTGATGAGGTCCTTTTAGAGGATTTCGTAGGCCTTGATTAGACATATGGATAAATATGAGGCTAGGTAGTTGGTACCCCCTGAGGGTCCACCGTGCACCCCATCGATACTAGTAGCATTCGCCGAGAACTCGAGAAGGTCAAGTTTCCCGAGTTCTTGGGTGCCATAGAGGGAGAGACCATCGAGGCATGGTTGGAGAAAATGGTGATGTTCTTCTCACTTCGTGACTACACCTCCAAAATGATAGTTCGCATGGTGGTATTTCAGCTGAAGGGGAGCGCTCTTCTATGGTGGAAGATGCACATGCCACAATTGAATATCGCCTTCGAAGACATGTCATGGGAAATATTCGAGTGGTTCCAGAAGAGGTATTTTTCTGAGGAATTCATTGAGTTCCAACTAAATGAGTTTAATGCCTTACGACAGGGCGGTCGTACGGTGCTTGAGTACGAGGCCCATTTCATGGAGCTTCTTAGGTATGCTCCACATTGGCGCAGACCTCCCTGACCCTCGGGCCGAAGTCTTCTCATAGGATCGTTCTTTATCTCCTTTGAGCCGAATCGGCTCTTTCAGTTCCTTGTTGGAATCTCAATTCAATTGATCCACAGGTCCTTTCAGAAGCTCCCCTATACGAACAACACTAGGTGCGAGCTCCACTTCTCCGTGTGACCAAAATGCTATGACTAAGGTCTAACCCAGCAGGCGCTTGTCACAACTCGCCACTTGCGAGTTCGTGAGTCGAAACTCTCGACTCTTCCTTCACAATCTCGCGATACCCGAAATGCCGATACGGGTATGGCTCCTTCCCTTGTCAACGCCCTCCACGCGTGACCACTAGCTAGACTTAACACTAGCACCTCTCACTACTCGCCACTTCACGAGTTTCAACGTCAAGTCCCCATGCTCTTATCTCACGGATTCCCGATATGCGAGAAGTCAATGGAGTGTTGACTCCTTTTGCTAGGCGACGCGTGTCTGCCTATATATCACATGGGCCCACCTTATGGTTCTAACACGTGTCCCTCGTGCCCAACTTCGACACTTCGCAACTTCGCTTCCCGAAGCGCTGCCTCCTTTATATTTCGACACCTGAAGTGCCGAGATCCTGAACTCCTCGTTACTCCTTATCGCAACTCGCGACTTCGGGATTTTTAGGACAAAAGTCTCGACTTCTTATCCTTCGATATGCCGAAATGTTGAATTCTGAAATGTTTCCCAGTGCTGGCCCACAATGAAACTTCCCGCCTTTTCAGAATTTCGGACTTCACGACTTCGCGAGTCCTGATGCTAAACTTTCGGTTCTTCAACCCATGAAACCTCGAAATGGTCAACAAAGGTTTGACCTCCATGTCAACAAGTACACCACCTGTCCACTCTCCACTGTCCATGATATTTAAAGCTTTTCACCCCTTCAGGACTTCGCACTTCACAATTTCGCAAATCTTGTTGCAAGGCTTTCGGTTCTCCAACTCGCGAAACCCCGAAATGAGATTACGTGAATGATCCAACAACCCATGTTGGCTCAGATCCTACGAATATTTTTCTTCTAAGCCTTACACTTTAGAAAACACTTGCCATAACTCTCCTTTCTCCTCCACAAGATCTGACAACTCTGGGGACTTCACGAATTCTCCACGGAGAATTTCGATTGTCCAATGCCTCCTTGACAACTCCTGCGAAATGAACAAGGTATTCCTTCATGGAACTTGTCCACCTGCAAAACAACTTCGATAAACCTCCTTTAAACACTTCAAGGCACTAACTCTTCTGAACTTTTACCACAAACTCAAGCCTTCAAAAAGACTCTTGCACTCATTCCTTGTGGCAACCCTTCAAATACTTTCAAGTATTTGAATTCTTAGACTCTGCGCACTCTCTTTGAAACAGTAGTCCTTCAACAACTCCCTCAGGTTGCAAACTCTGAGATTCTACTCGGCCAGTGCACACTTTGCACAGCTCCTATGCTTAATTTGCACAGCTATGAGAATGAGAACAATGTTATCCCTCCTGAGCTTTCAGAGACGAACTCTGATTTCTGTCAACGCACACCTTGAGGAAAATTTCCCTGCAATCCTTGAAGGAAAACTCTTGCCCAGACAGAGAAACAATTGAAACTCATTCCTTACTCTCCCTCTCTTCATATTTCAGACATTAAATATGAAATCATACATTTGCGCATCAAAGCAAATGCATAACAGAGAGTAACAAGCATATATCAATCACAAACACATAAAGCAATTGGACACCATGAGTCTGAACTAAAGATCTTTGTATTAATCCAAAACTTCTGTACATGGGTTTTTACTTTACACAGCTCTTTGCTTCTGCTCTCTTATGCTCTCTTCAATTGATAATGTTACAATGATACAATATGAGGGTGTCTATAGTCGGTTTTCCCTCCGCTCCTAAAACTGTCTAATCTAGAATTTAATTCTACCTACTTACATTTACTAGCATAAATGCCTCTTAATCCTTCAGACGAGAGTGGGACGCTCAAGGTCTGATTACAATCACAAGTACGCCCTTCTTAAGTACTTCATTTATGTTTGTCACATCCTACTTCAAAACAATTTAAACACCTTTGAACATGTGCCAAAAATGCGTTGGCGCTACTCGTGCTTGCTTGTTGTTGACGATGCTCCTGCATCATACTCCCTCTCTTGAAAATTTTCATGGGCTCCTGTCCATGAGCTCTCGCATAGTCTGTCCATGCTTCTGGATTTTGGCTTCATTTTCCCAGTTGGCATCTTCAACTGTATGTCCCTTCCACTTGACCAAGTATTCAAAATATTCCCTTGTTCTAGTCCTTTTGCTAATTCTTTTGTCCAGTATGATTTCCATCTGTGGTTTCTCTGCAACTAGCATCTGTTTTGTCCACTGAACCTTTGGTTTTTCACTGTCTGCTCCAGCTTTGTATGGGTACAAATATGAGATGTTGAATATCGAAGAAATTTCGATCCCATCGGGTAATTCAATCTCATAAGCATTTGCCCCAAATTTCTTCAAGACCTTACATGGTCCAATTTTCTTCATTTTTAGTTTATTGTATGTTCCTCTTGGGAACCTTTCCTTTCTCAAGTGTGCAAGAATCAAATCACCAAATTCAAACTGAAGTTGTCACCTATGTTGATCTTCTCTGCACTTATACTCCTGGCTTGAGTTCTACAACCGCTCCTTCACCTGGCTGTGAAGTTCCTTCATTGCTTTGGCAAAATCTTCTGCACTAGCACTTCTTATCTCATCCCGTTCTGAATCCCCTAGTTCAAAAATTCCTCTTGGCTGTGTCCCATAAACAATTTGGAACAGACTCTGCCCTGTTCTCCTATTAAGTGAATCATTATAAGAAAATTCTACCTGTGGCATAAAGTTGTCCCACTGACTGTGATGTTCAGTCACCAAACTCCTCAACAAGTCTCCCAACCTCCTATTCACAACTTCTGTCTGTCCATCCGTCTGAGGATGATAAGATGAACTGAACGACAAGTTTGTTCCCAGCTTTTTACATAAGTTTCTCCAGAAGTGTCCAACGAACTTGGTGTCTCGATCTGAGACGATGCTCCTTGGTAAGCCGTGAAGTCAAATGACTTCTTTGAAAAACAGGTTCGCAATGTGAGTTGCGTCACTGGTTTTCTGACACGGTGTGAAGTGTGCCATCTTAGAAAATCTATCCACCACTACAAAGATCGATTCAAACCCCCTTTGGGTTCTCGGTAGCCCCAATATGAATTCCATGCTTACCGCATCCCACGGCCTCTTAGGTATGGGTAACGGTTGATATAAGCCTACATTCTGCCTCTTTCCTTTTGAATGATGACAAATTCTACATCTGTCCATGAATCGTTTGACGTCTGCTCTCATTCCTGGCCAAAAATATGACTCATTTAACTTTGAGAACGTCTTGTCATGACCGAAATGCCTGACCAATCCTCCACTGTGTTTCTTCTTCAACAGATTCTCCCTCATGGAGCCCTTCGGAATACATAACTGATTGCCCCTGAATAACAATCCATCCTGGATCATGTATTCGGCCCATTAGCTTCTGTCCCTGAGAATTGGATTCTTAGTCGCCTCATACATTTCTTTAAAATCTGGATCATCTCTGTACATGTTCCTGAGATCATCAAAACCCAGTGTTTTGACTCTGAACTCTTGCAATAGCAAACATTTCCTGCTCAAAGAATCAACAACCTTGTTAGCAGTTCTAGAAATATGCTTAGTTACAAAAGTAAAGTTCTGCATGTATTCAACCCATTTTACATGTCTTTGATTCAACTTCTTCTGTTGAGTCACAAATTGCAAAACATGATTGTCACTGTATAAAACAAACTCCTTAGGGATCAAATAGTGTCTCCACTTCTTCAATGCATGAATAATAGCATAGAACTCCTTGTCATACGTGGAGTATTTCACTTTGGTTTCGTTCAGCTTCTCGCTGAAGTATGTTATTGGCCTGTCTTCTTGGCCCAAGACTGCCCCTATTGCAAATCCACTTGCATCACATTTTACTTGAAATGTCTTTTTAAAATTTGACAAGACCACAATTGGTTGTTCCGTGATTTTCCTTTTCAACAAATTGAAGCTTTTCTCTGCTTCTTCTTTCCAGTGAAAAAACTTATGTCTTTTCTTCACTATGTCCATCATCAGTGCACTCATTCCACTGAAATTCCTGATGAACTTCCTGTAGAAACTAGCCAATCCATGAAAACTTAAAACTTCAAAGATATTATTTGGTGATGGCCAATTCTTAATCACCTCCACTTTATCTGGATCCATCCTCAACTTATCTACAGAAATAACAAACCCCAAATAAATGAGCTCCGTCTTCATGAATGAGGATTTCTTCATATTTATCAACAACTTCTCTTACTGTAGCCTCCGCATCACTGTAGCCAAATGTTTTAGATGCTCTGCCTCTATTTTACTAAAAATCAGTATGTCATCAAGGTATACTATGACAAATTTTTCGATGAACTCCTTCAGGACTTTGTTCATCAACCTCATGAAAGTGCTTGACGCATTTGTTAGACCAAACGACATGACAAGCCATTCATACAACCCTTCATTGGTTTTGAATGTTGTCTTCCATTCGTCTCCTTCTCTCATACGAATTTGGTGATAACCACTTTTCAAATCAATTTTTGAAAAAAATTTGGCCCCACTTAAGCAATCCATCAAATCATCCATTCTTGGCAACGGGAATCTATACCTGATGGTTATCTTGTTGATTGCCCTCGAGTTAGTACACATCCTCTAGCCTCCGTCTTTCTTTGGACTGAGCACTGTCGGAACAACACATGGACTCAAGCTTTCTCTAATCAACCCTTTGTCCATTAAATCCTGGACCTGTCTTTTGACCTCTTCATTCTCCTGCGGCGTCAATCTATACGCTGCCTTGTTTGGTAAACTAGCTCCAGGTATAAGATCAATGTGATGAGTTATACTTCTAACAGGTGGCAACGAATGAGGTAGTTCATCCACTACTATATCATCAAATTCCTCCAGTAGCTGTTGGATTTCCTTTGGTAGATCATCTACTCTTGTGCTGTTCAAAACAATTTTAGGCTTCTTGACCACAATGAATTACAGTTCCTCCTTCTTCTTAACCTCTGTAAAAAGTTCCTTCCCACTCATGAGAAGTACAACATTGCTTACTTCAGGTTTTACTTCCTGGCTCTTAATTGGCAACAGCATGTGAGTTCTCCCATTCTTCTCTAGGGTGTATGTGTTATTTCTCCCATCATCAATCACATTCCTATTATATTTCCACGATCTACCCAACAATAGATGACAAACATCCATGGGAATGACATCACACAATATCTTATCGTTATATCCTCCTATCTTAAATTCAACTAAACATTGTTTAGTGACATTTATCTGATGTCCTTTTTGTAGCCATGAAACTCTGTATGGACTTGGATGTTCAATAGTCTCCAACTCCAGCTTTTCTACCATCTCCGTAGAAACAAGATTGTCTATGCAACCACTATCCACAATGACCTTGCATACCCTGTCCTTGGTATTGCAAGCAGTCTAGAAAAGACTATTCCTTTGCACTGGATTCTCCACCTCCTCTTATGGCGTTAAGAGAACTTTCCTCATCACCAGTGATCTTCCATCTTCAGTATCTTCTGCCTCAACATTCCGCCTTTGTGCTTCGGCAATGTGAGTCTCACCTCCTTCTTTCTTTTTATCTGGACATTCATAAGACTTGTGTCCAACCTTTCCACATGTGAAGCATTTCACCACTCCAACTCTTCCTCTTCCTCCACCTATATCATGAGGAAAAGTGTTTCCATCAGTATATTGTCCCCTCTGCGAACTTCCACCTCTCTTAGTCTGAGTTTGAGGTTTCTTCCAATCTTCTTTTTGTTTCTGGTTCCTATCATGGGCAACTGCTTTGCCTCTGTCTTGACTTCTCCCTCGACCTCTTTGACCCTGCTTTCGGCTCAGCTTCTCTTCAGCTTTCAGAGCCATCTGATAAGCATATTCCACCATTCAGATGGTCATCATGCTCATCTCATCCTGAATGTCATATCGTAGACCATTCATATATCTAGAAAATTTTTCATCATCACTTTCGCGATGACATGCCCTGATGTTTAGCTTGTAGAACTCTTCAGTGTACTCCTTCACTGACATAAGCATTTGTCTCAAATTTTGCATTCTTCGAAACAGAGTAATATGGTAATACCTGGGAATGAATTTTGACCTCATCTTTGCAACCATCCTATACCAACTCTTGATTTTTTGCTTGCCTTTGCAGCATCTGTCAGCTTGTAGCTCATCCCACCACAATGTTGCATGTCCTTTCAATCTTGTGACAACATGTTTGACCTTCCTATCTTCCTTGATATATTCATAGTCAAAATACGTGTCCAGAGCTCTAATCCAATCTAGAAGCTCTTCAACATCCAGGTTTCCCTCATATACTAGAATGCCCATTCTTGCCTTGGCACTCATTCTTGCAACCGCCCTAATCAGACGTTCATATGTTGCATCCTCTGCCGCAACTTATTCTCCTTCATGTCTAGCTTCATATTCACTTTCAGATTCACTGACATCTCCAACACCGACTATGTGCCTCTATTTTATTTCCACGTCCGAAGGTAGATGCCATCCCCAAGGATCTTAGCAGATCACAATCTCTTTAATGTATGGATAGATTGTACATATTTCAAGCTTATATCCTATATTCTTGTAAATGCTCATTTATTATGACAGGAGAGCAGTAGGTAGGGAAGGAGGGAAGGCTCGAGGAGCCCCTTCATGTATATAATGTGTTTTATTATTCATTTGTGGAGTTAGTTGTTGTGGAAGATGAATAGAAGAAGTGTTTTTGAAGAAGAGATTTTTGTTGAGCTATTGTAAAAATAAGCACAGAGACACATTGCAAGAACTCTGCATATACATATTTTACTTCAATATATGAGAAGGAAATAACTCAAATGTGTGTTTATCTATATCCAAGTTAATCATTTGAATGGGTTTACTACTACAATATGTGTTTACCTATTCATGCATGTATTTCATGTGGTTTGTGTTTTGTGAATGATTTTATGAGTTTAGAATAAGCTTCAGTTGTTTCTCTCCTAACTTCTTTGGTTGAGGATCACACGGTGCCCGTGCAAGCAGTGCATAGCCCGAGTATTTTCAAAAGTAATTTGAAGCTCAGGAGGGATAGAGGCGTGTTGTGAAGACTACGCAAGAAGTATGTAGATATACTCTTTAGAGTATATCATTCTCTGTCGAAAGTCCCTTGCAAGGAGTGCAAAAGGGTCGAATCCATTTAGGAAAAAGGGGAATATTTTAGGGATCCAAGTGTCAGAGCAGTGTCAGGTGGATGTAAAGGATTGAATCCATTTTAAGAAATTTTCAAGCTCGAGAGGGATAATGTACATCATAGTGCATCGGTGGAGACTTAGTCAAGTGCCTGAGTCTGGAGGTTCGAGAGAGCCCAGAGGAGGAATCAACCCAATCAAACAAATCTTAGGAGAGATAGTGGTCTAAATACTCAAAAGAAGGGAGCTCTCTTGAGTTTCCCATGTTAACGGACGAGATTCATTTGGGAGGTTACCAAATATTTGAAAACCATCATATCTTGAGAGATCGCACAAGGTTTAAGTGGGGAGGTGAGTCCAAGACCTGAAGGCTCAGAGGTCTGAAACCCATCATCACCTTCAGATTTGGTCACACGCAGCAAAAAATATACTTCGTGGTTGGAGGAACAAGCATCTGGAGGAGCGAAGGAAAGACTCCTGGAGTCCATCAAGACCGTTGGCCCAGAGGATAGTTGTCAGCATATTAGATACTCTAAAGGATTGAGGGTTAGAAGGTATCAAGGGGAAGAGAGTGCCAAGATGCCTCAACGATAGAAGGCTGAAGCATAGTCATTCATCGAACCATAGGAGATGCGTGGAGGGCAGAGATCCACTCTACTATACCGACGCTCAGAACTATATAAGAAATGACGATGGGAGACTCACTAAAGCCCTGAAATCCTAACGGGATGTGCGCCATCCACCTGTTGTCATTCCAACCGTCGATCCCAACGATATTTTTACACTCCATGAATCTTTGGTTTGGGAGGATTGTGAGGTTTGTCTGTTGGAGACACTCATAGTGTGAAGACCCCGGAGTCCCGAATTGGGTAGAAAACAACTAGTAAACCCTTGGTTTTGAGCCCGGGGTCATGATAAAGTAGCGCATGATCAGTGGGAGCCTACTAAAAATGGTTTTTAGCCAAAAATTATAGTAAGGACCTGTGGAACTCGAAACTAAAAGGTCCAGAGAGATCTTGTGAGATGATTCAGCTCTGACAATTCAAAGATCCTTAGCTCAGGAGGTCAATGGACCCCAGGTGAGGGTGAGGTCTTCACTAAGTGGTATCAGAGCCCAAAATTTATCTTTGTAAGAAGAGAAACCAACACAATGTTGCCAAGAAGAAACATGGATAGACTCGTGGCCAATCCAAAAATGGAGGAGGAGATGAGGAGACTCCATGCAAGCCTAGATGCCATGTAAACTACATAGAGAAGATCGCCAGATGTAGGTGACATTAGTGAGGCCGAGAGTGAAGACATGGTGGCTGAAGGAGATGCAGGGGAAGACGCTGTAGAAGAACGCTTGTTGAGAGATTTTGTTAAAATGGGAGCCAAAGAAAAAATGGAAATCCCAATGTATGAAGGAAACTTGGATGTGGAAGAGTTGTTGGATTGGATAAGAGAAATGGAAAAATACTTCGACTATGAGGAGGTCGATGATGAGAAGAAGGTAAGGCATGTTTTCACAAGGCTAAAAGGACATGCAACATTATGGTGGGATGAACTGCATCTGACAAAAGAAGAAAAGGAAAACAAAAAATTAAGAGTTGGGATAGAATGGTAGCCAAGCTAAAGGATAAATTCATACTCAAAGATTATCAGGTAAACACGTTCAAGAGATTATAGAACCTGAGATAGAAGGGGTTGATAGTGAAAGATTACAA
>JASDQU011025361.1:0-14086 GCA_032191745.1 Picea mariana | reverse complement strand
GTAATGGTCCTTCAGCAACAATGCTTGAATCAATATGGGGGTCGGTATGTGGTTCAGCAGGTACATCAGGAGCATTGGTAGCATTGTTACTCTCCTGCGAATGTGGAAAAGACACACATTATTTTACATTTTAAATGAATGAAAAATATATTTTACATTAGAAGTAATCAATGAGTAAAAAATAATCGACAAGCTTTTAATTTCATTTTATTTACCATGTCCTCCAGAGAGACACATGGTGATTGCCCCAAGATTCTTCATCGTGCCACCATGCCATCAAAACCCTGCGTGAACTTGACCTTTAGATCTTCTTCTGTGGCTTGGTCGTTGAACAAATCCTCCTTCATTGAGCAATGTCAAAATCAATAGTCATTAGCTGCAATGAATTACATATTTAGTGACGATGATTAAAAAAAAAGTAAAATGTTTAGGCACTTACAACTCGTGCCTTCAATCTCCCGTAATCACCTTGGCCTAGTTTATGTTGGCCTTGTTTGTCTTGTCTTTCCTTTGTTGCCTTGGAAGTGTCTTGGAGTCTACGCAATATTTTGAGATATGTTAGATATTGATTGTTTTCCTCGTAAAGTAAACAAAAGACCATCATAGTAAATTGAAAACACCTCTTACCTTCCAGGTCTAGGTGGTTTCTTCCCTTGTTCTTTCATCCCTAATTCTCTTGCATCGAGAATAATTTTTTTCCACTCCCTCTCGGGGACAATCAAAGGGCATTCGCACTTGGGGTCCTGTACTAATTTATTCATGTACACCTCTCTAACATGTTTCAAATGCTTGCCTATCCTTTTTAGGACTTATGGATTATTCAACGAGTCACCAAACTCGCCAACCAGTCTGGAGATAAGAAGGCTTTTCAGTTTGGAATCTTGTCGATTCCATCGTAGTCGAATGGTCAACCCAAAAAGTTCTAATGCATAGTCATGAAAACTATTGTAGAACACATTGTTTCCTATAAAATATCGTCATCATTAGTAATTTAAATCTCACTGATATGTGATTGTTTAAACAATTATATAACATGAATCTCTATAAAGACATATATTAAATACCTAGTAGATGTACTATTTTTAGAGGAACCATGTCCTGGTCGACCAGAAATGATACCGTGGTTGTTCCTGTGCTTTGGATACGTGTAGCACAAGGGTAACAATCAATGGAAGAGTGATTAGTTCAATGATCATGATCACCACCTGAACGATCTGGAGTGTGTTGTGGGGGGTGTGGCATCACCCCTAGAAGACATAGAATCAGTCTCAGGTGGCACACTTGGGGTGGAAAATATCCTGGTGGCTACGTGGCCATGCGGGTTCGTTGTTGCAGTCCCACTGATGCTACCAGGACCTTTCCCTTTCCCTCTCATCGATCTCACAAAATTCTACAATGATAAATATGTGTTAATTGCATATATCAAATTACAAAATTTAAAACCAAAAATTGATATTGTTAGATGACATGACTTACCCCATAATTTGCTATCTTAACGCATAATTCAACTATCCTTTGGAAATCCTTAGCAACTTCCGCCCTAGCAATGACCAAATCACAGAATTCCCTATTGGCATTTATTAGGGACAAGTCTATTGTCTGCAAGGCATATCTAGAATCAAATATCTCTTCATCACTTATATATTCATCTTTTCTGGTCAATGCAGTGCTAGGAACGGGGCATTTTCCCTGATCAACACCTTTGCCACATTCATGGCCTTTGCCACTATCATCACTCTGGCATAATTTCAACAAGAATGTTAGTACATGGAAGAAATATTGAAAAAACAATATATGAACTAATGGAATATTGGCAAATATTATCAAATGAAACATTCACACATACAAATTAGCAAATATTTGGAAATGAAACATCGAGAAAAAATTAACAAATGGAACATTCATAAATAAAATAAAATTTCGTCACAAATGAAACATTCACAAATCAATTAATCCTGTTTTAAGTTTGGGTATAATGGGTTATGTAAAATTCGGGGTAAAATTCGCTGCAACTTGAAGTTCTTGGTAGTCTATCTTGTGCGCTACTTCTTGGGAGTTGCACTAGGCTGGGGAGGTGACTCTTTGATATCTCTTGGACTATTTTGATGGTGATAAACTTGTAAACTCTTGAATTGATTATTCTATAAGAAATGTTGTTGGGTTTTCTTCCAAGCTTGGTTTTGGTTTTCCTAGGACAAATTATTGTGTCCTCATGTCTACTATGCATGGTTAATAATTCTAGATCTTGTTATTTCTGTTGCATTGTAATAGTGGAGATTCTCATTGCATATTTATTCTATGATAACTGTGGCATGAAACAAAATTTTGCATTGAAATTATAAAACAATAACTACCAGATCCGAGAATTAGAGAATTCAACAAGGATGTAGTAAGGTAGTTTCCATGAGAACAAGTGATAAGTCGGCTCTATCAAATGAACATTTCCAATCCATCTAGTGCAAAATAAGGGATTTCAATGGAGGTATGTCTATACAACATTGATTTATGTTCTTCGAAAGGTGAGGAGGTCGATAGAAGCATTGGATGTCTTTCATGTGATGTGTGTCCTTCCAAGCTAATAATGTGGAATTTCTACATTGAGATCCTCGACTTGAACCGAATGTTGCAGTCTATAACATTGTCTTAAATTCCCATGTTCCTTGGATGTAATGGAAAGGAGCCTTTTGGGTGTTGCAACAAATGAGGCAAAGTGGGTTGAAAGTTTTTCCAAGATGATTTGAATGGGGCCAAAGGATGGCTTGAAGCCCAAACCATTAGAAAGGATGTGCATAATAGATTCAAGGGTGCAATACAAATCCAAAGCAATATGGGATAACTTCATGAAGGTCAAATATGGAAGATGGCCCATGGAGAAAGAAAATACATGTTGAAACTCAAGAGAGAGGTAGCATCACCATGTTATAGAGTTTTGTTGCTTCTAGTGATTATATCTCCCAAACTAGGAAAAAATATTCTAACACCCCATTTTAGATAACATAAAAACCTTTCAAATGATTTATAATGGGCCCTCTAAAATGTATTATAGATGCCATTGTAGTTTTTCAAAGTTAACATAAGAGGCACATGCTTCATTCTATCCATGAATTGGTGATATTATGGTTGGGAAACTGTAGGTAAGATAAGAGAGGGATGGAATGAGGTAACCTAAGATTGTAAATGTTGACTGTAAATTTTTAGGTTGTGCTATGCTTGTGTGAAGATACAAGAACACTTGATGTTAGAGGGATAAGTGTAGAGGAATGCAAAATATGCCTAAAAGTAAAATATTTCAGAAATAAAATAAAATTTCGTCACAAATGAAACATTCACAAATTAAGTAATCCCTTTTTAAGTTTGGGTATAATGGGTTTTGTACCATAGAAAAAGAAGATGTTCCTGGGTCGACTTGATTCAGATTGTAATCGACCAACAGCTCTTTGCCTGCCTTTATTGTTTTCACTGCACATACAAATATCCTGTTACCTTCATGCACCTCAAAAATGCAATTTGGTTCCTTTCTTGTTGTCTCGGTCCTTGTACTATTTATAAGATCTGCAATATTCCCCAATGTCGTTGGCCTTCCATCAATATCATAGTCTCTCCTTTATGCCTGTTATTGTCTTTAAGCTTTATATAATTTGTGGCGAGTGTGTATCTCTGCATACTAGGCATATGTTGGACCAGGCTCAACCATACTCCATAAGTGTAACATGGTACAACATACTCAAACAATTCAACTAATCCTCCATATTTTACCTTTGTGTTGTCCATGGAGAATAAACCAAGGCCATGGATGATGGAGCAATGCGATAAATCCTCTCATTAACACAGAAATCGGTGTCCATCTCGGGGAGTTCCTTGGGTACCCACTGTTTCAGTAGGTGTTTGTACCTCAAGGGAACCTCTATGTCACCTATGCTCTCATCGTCATAATAGCATGATCCTCCTTCAGGAAGAAAGAATTTCATGCGCCTACCAAACTTTCTTCTGACCTTTTCACCTCTAGTTGATTTCACCTTGTAACATGTGTTGGATATGTTTTCCCTTGTCCCTCTTGAAATTTCATCACTCGAGCTAGATGATAGGTCTGATAGATACATATTTGATTGTACCTACACTCCATCGAGGGAGAAGGAAATGTTAGGCCAACGATATTCATATTACAATATAGCTAAAGATAAACATCGAAAATATAACTTGACATGTAAGACTTTTGCATCTAGGGTTGGAGCCAAACCTTTGAGAAAACAC
Source organism: Picea mariana (assembly GCA_032191745.1). NCBI lineage: Eukaryota > Viridiplantae > Streptophyta > Pinopsida > Pinales > Pinaceae > Picea > Picea mariana. Next base: position 9,835 of record JASDQU011025361.1, on the reverse strand, counting down.
AGAGTATTTCTTCACTCAATATTTTGGGTAGGTGTTCATGGGCCAAAATTATCTGATAAGATAGAAGAAATAATCTTGAATTTTCCATCTAATTTGTAGCCCACTTCTAATTTATGACAACCCATGAGGGATTTCATCATGCTAGTTAGTAGGTTATATGTTGAAAAGGATTTCTCTTATATGCAGAAGCATTGGGTTCCCTTGATACACCAAATGTTGAAGAAGGCAGTTGTAATATAGATGACTAGAGAAAACAATTGTTATATTTGAGTAGAAGAAAGGTAGAAAAAGACCTTATAGAAGTTTTGTGGGTTTATATTACATCATGATATAAGGAAACAATCCTTACCCTTCTTGAATTCATGCTACACATGTGGGGTGGAACCAGTGGTAGAAGAACCTTGTTTCTGATGTAATGAATTTTGGTGGCAATAATGATTTTTTTAATGGTTCCATTTTGACCATAATTTCAAGTTTTTGTACCTCCAAATTCATCCATATTTTACAAAAACCTAAAATCCACCAAATTGATTAGAATTACCAAAAGTTGAAACCCAATTGAAATTGTTGCAAGAGGGTTGTTTTTTGTATATATTGTTTGACTTTGTATTAGGCCATTAGATAGAACCACAATAATCAACAACCAAGAGAAGAAGGCTTTGCAACAATAGCTTCAAATAGATGGCACAAAGATGCCTGATATTGTTCTTTCTTTCTTCAATGTGTTCATAATTGTTACAAATTGATACCCATAAAGAAAAAAATTATTTTTCCTCCATATGATGGGAAACATGACAAAATGATATTGATGTGGTGTTGACTAGGTTGACTAGTGCTTATGTCAAGACTTAAAACCTAGATCTTGAGTGTGCCTAAGGTGATCAAATTGGAATAAACCTTCCCCATTTTAAGGGATATAGTTACACTTTTGGGTATACATGTAGATGATCCTATGGATTGGTCTATCACATATGTTATTTCCATATGGGCTCACATATCTGAGGTAGATTGAATTAATTTTAAACTTGCATATTGAATTAAGGTTTGGAGAGTGATTATAGAACTAAACTTGATGAATTTAAAGACATGCTATGATGTTTTATGTTCAAAGTTTTATGCTAGTTGGTCTTGTAGAATATATGATGCCAAAGACTATGCCTTTCGTTATTTATGTGGTTTTCTAATTAGGTCACAATAAAAATTGCTTAATGAGGGTAAACTTGAAAATTAGAAACATTACCAACTTCTTAAGGGAAAAGTTGACAGAATTTTAGAGAAAGAGATCAGGAATACAATTGAGAGAAAGATGGTGGAGATTACCTGATAAGGACTATGTCAACCAAATTGAGAAGAAGAAGCATGATGCTCAATCATCAATTAAAAAAGGTAAGAAGAAAAAGACATGCCTATACTATGGAAAGGTATGAAAAATTAAAAAGACTTGTTGGATCATATCATGATATATGTGATGTAAGCGATGCATGAATGTAAAATCAATCATAAAAGGAATTGTAAGCGATGTCTCTACTTTTAAAAAGATAGTTTCTAATGAGGTAAATGGCCTAGATTTGGGATCTAGAATCAATGTCATGGGTTTAACAACTTGATAATCTAGATTTTCCAAACCTTGATTCTATATGCTAAATTTGATCACTCCACAACCTATTTATACCTCTTGGGTATATTTTACATATATGTTAATTCTATATATCCTAAATTTAAGCTTCAAATGAAGTGTTTTATACCCTAATTCACCTTCTAATTCTTGATTGACAAACATGCCAAGCTACCAAGGCTAATATTTCCAAGAAAATCTTAGACTCAGCGTTATCCAATATTGGCATGTGAATAAAGCCAAAAAACTAATTTGACCTTTTGCGATATATTTTCCAATCCTTGCATGCAATTTCATTTTTCAAGGGAGTTATGGAGGTATTTTGGACTCAATTTTGACAATAAAAGTGATAGTGGGCTAGAAGACAATGAATTACAAAATATAACAATAGAAAAAGTGATTATACAAATGATGGAAAAGGCTACAAAACAATAGGTTTTAGTATGTATTTTAAACAACAGATTGCTTGAATGCATTCACAGGAAGATGATTATCCTTCTTGGTAGCCATATGACCTCTGAATTCAATGGATCATGGACAATGTTTGTATCTTCAATGATTATTCATAAGCATGGGGTCTTTCCCATAGTTAATTTCAATCATGCATATAAGGTTCTTACCATGTTACTACAATAGTTTTATTGTGTATATTTGGAGGGTAATTCACATGACTCATCATTATTAGCCAGTAGCAATGATCCCTATTCATGAGCACAGTAGAAAGACATTTCAAACAATAGTTTGGTGCACCATTAATTTCTTATCCTAAGGGTTGTCTCAAGGAAATGTAACCAATGTCAAGGGAGAGAAATAATGGCCTTATGTCCTAAATGAAGAGTCTCAAGTCAAGCACCAAAAGGAAAAACCATGAATATTCTCAAGTTGTTTCATTGAAATCATCCTTGAACCATGAAACATGACCTTCATAGGGTATATTTTTCCTACTAGAGGGATATGGGTGCCATGATTAAACCACAACAAAGGCCCTAAAAAATAACATGTCTCGGTTCCACACATCGCATAGTTATTGGGTACATCATGGTTAGGGTTTTGTAGCACTTGAGTGGGATATGAGGAAAACCACATGATCTCTCACTTCAATGTCTTTGGCATAATATTTGGACATGAGTGCCATTTATATGTGTTGCATACTACATATGGATCTTTGGGCTAAGATGTAGTCATCACATGCAAAGACTAAGATAAACAAAATGGAGGCTAATATGTTAACAAAAGTTTCTTTATATTTTGTACTCGAATTCCATGGCATTTAATTATTTTCTTTGTGAAGCCCTAAAATATGTATCACATAGATTGGAAGATTCATTTACCGATTTTGGTAGCATGGCTCCTCTATCGAATCGGGGCCCTTCTTTATCTCCTCTGTCGAATCGGGGCCCTCCTTTATCTCCTTTGTCAAATCAGAGCCCTCCTTTGTCTCCTCTGTCGAATCGAGGCCCTCCTTTATATCCTTTCTCTCCTTGTGAGTGATCTTTGTTGAGAGGGGAGCTATGAGAGTTAGGATACTAGGGTGTCGATTTTGGCCACTATCTCCTCTGTCTCCTATGTCGATTCAAAGATATGGAATTTGGGATACCAGGGTGTAGTGATCAGGAGGAACGAGCTAGGGAGAAAGGGTGCAATCAGGATCTAGAGAAATCAAGAGCTAGGGTGCATTCAGGAGATGAGAGCTAGGGATATGGAGCTCATGCAAACCTATGGAGCTCGAGGGTAGATATATGGCATTCAGGATACTAGGGTGTAGTGATAAGGAGGAATGAGCTAGAGAGAAAGGGTGCAATCGGGAGCTAGGGAGCTAGAGAAATCAAGAGCTAGGGTGCATTCGAGAGATGAGAGCTAGGGATATGGAGCTCGCGCAAACCTATGGAGCTCAAGGGCAGTGGATCGACTGTTACAATGTCGAGGGCAGTCAAGATATGGAGCCCGCACAAACCCGTTTTTGGTTATATATTTTATATAATATAAAATATATAAAATATATATTATATATTATATATTATATATTATATATAATATATAATATATATATATAATATGTAATATATATAATATATAATATATAATATATATATTATATAGTTATAATTTATATAATATATAAATTATAAATATACAAAATATATATTTTTATATTATATATTATATATAACTCATATGTATCAATGATGTAATCTCCCTTCAATACACTAAGACTTCTAACACACTAATCCCTTAATACACTATGACCCCAAACACATTAGTCCTATAATAAACTATGAACATGAACACACTAAATCCCTAATACACTATTATATCAACACACTAATATCCTAATATACTAATCTCCTAATACACTATGATGATACCTAACAATCTATCCCTATGACACATTATGCCCCTTAATTCCTATGGCCCTTGATGTAATCATCCCCTAATAAATTATGGATTTGAAAAAACTAACACCCTAATAAACTATAGTCGCTAAGCATTATGAGCCCAAACAAAAAATAATTCCCTAATCATTATTAACCTTGGCATGGTCACCCCTTGACAAATTGTGGCCCCAAAGACATTAACGCCCTTATACACTGATCTATTGATATATTTTTCCCTTGACCATTATGTCTGTTGATGTAATCACCCACTCAAAAATTATGATCCTTAACCCCTATGTCACATGATGTAATCACCGCTTTAATACACTATAACTTTGTATTCACTAACCCTCTTAATACACTATGATTTTGAATGCACTAACCCTGTAATGCACTATGACCATAAACACATTAACACCGAAATACACCAATTCCTAAGTACATTATTGCCACAAACAATTTAACCCCTTAATACAGGAATACCCTTAACCCGCATGACCCTTTATGTAATCACTCGTTGCAATCACCCCCTGATACATTATGACTATGAACAAACTAACACCCTAGTACACTATAACCCTCAATCAACATGATCCCATACATAGTATACCCATTAATATCTTTTTATATTGATAAATTCACCTCCTAACACGTTGTGACCCAAAGAAGCTAAACCCCTAATACATTATGGCCTTGAACAACCTAACCCCGTTATATGATTTTCCCTTAACAACTATGACTCCCAAGTGTAATCACCCCATTGATATATTGTTATTATTAACACACAAACTCCCTTAATACACCATGATTACAAATGGGTAGCGTTTACAGTGCAACAACAGTCAGCAAGGCAACAACAAGGTAGCAAGGCGAGGCAAATTAGCATCAGACCCAGGTAAATTAAGTTGTGTACTTGTTTTCTTTGCTATAAGATTTTAATATTCGTTGTTAAATTACATGCGTATGTGCTCAAAATAAGGAATATATGAAATTTTGATGTTTTTCTCAATTAAAAGAAAATAATCAATTTTCTGAAATTAATTATGTTACAATTCATGTAATTATTAGGCATAAAATCTATTCGGCTCCTACATATGGTATCATAGCGTCTTAGTTTAAAATCTGGGCCTATGGGCCAAGTTCCCAGCTCCAAGCTCTAGCTCCAGTCCCGCCTAACCTGCAAACCAAACCAAACGCACTATTAATTGATTATATAAACAAATCTAAATATATATAAATGAAATAAGAATTGAAAATGTAAAAAAAAAACAAATTACCAAAGTAAAAAAAGCAACTAAGGTTGTTACATAAATCTAGAGGAAGATTTCAAATGGACTAAGAAGTTAGACTATGAGAATGCAGCCTCCAAGAAAGCATTGTTTAGAGGTAGGCCACTTGAAGGAAGCTTATCCAAAAACTCAAGTATTCAGGAGGAAAATTGCGATCCATCCATTTCAAAAGAAAGTCAGAATGGTTTTCAAAAGTTAAGCTAAGAAAGAGAAAGAAAAATAAGTGATCACTAAGTCAGCTGAATTCAAAATCAGTTCATGCAAGCCCATTAGACGATAAAGAAGAGCCTTAACGACACTCAAATGCAAAATCCCACTATTGGGCAAGAAGTCCCGAATGAGGATAACTGAATTCTAGCAAAGTTGGCAAAACAAGGAGTTTCTGGCACCAAGATTCCAGTTTCAAGCCATCGTTTGCCACACCTAGAGTCTAAGGAGAAACCCAATTTGAATCAGAGATAAAGAAATATTTGGGTTTTTTTTTTCAAATTATCCCTTCAGTCGTTGCTACCCAATTCTAGTTGGGGTAGCTTGTTTTTTTTGGTTTTTTTTTTCTCTTTTCACCCACCGGGTACAGCTTGGGACAAGTACCTGTAACCCTTTTCTCTATTTTAATAGGAAAAGTGGATTAACTTGTTATTAATATACATCTATACATTCAATAAACACCCTAATTGTCGAATGGTAGTATGAATTGAGGATTTTACGCTGAACCCACTTCCCAAACAAAACAAAAAAATTTGTAGCCACTTCCTCACTCCAAAATCATAAGAAACTGCAAAAGGTCAGGAGTTTATTAATTTTTCACTACAAACTGCAATTTCCAATAAGCACCAAATCGCATTAAAATTTAAAAAAAAAAACACAAGTAAAATGGGAATGAATGAAAGCGATAATCATATCGTCTTTTAGAGGAACCAGACACTTATATGAAATCTCAAACTGAAATGGGTTGAGAAACGCAGCAGGATTGTCCGGTACAGTCACGTTGGTTATGTTCACCCCACCTTCATGTTGGTTATGTTTGCTGCAAAATCAAATCAGAGTTGATGAGTCTGAAGTGGCCATTAATCTTAAGGGAATTAACAAACAGATTGTAGTGTGACACTGTAATTGCACATAAGTGTAATAAAAATATATTCAAGTATACCTCAATTAATTTGCCAATGCAAAGCACTCTTAAGAGTGAAGACTACTGGCATTTATTTTCTTCAATGTTGTCTAGAACAGAAATCACTCTACACTTCCAATTAAATGGGTAAATTAACTAGCGGACTTAATTTCAATAGGATCTCAACTGACATCACTTTGAAACTTCCAGAAAGAGACATAACTACTCGCATACTTATTTCTAAGTCAAATCACCCTGAAACCTCCAATTAAACAGATAAAATGACTGGCAAACGTATTCTTTACCAGACCTTTAACAGAAATCGCTCTAAAGCTTCCAATATAAAACCAAATATTATTGAACCTACCTGTTTCCCGGATCACAGTCTCGTTGATAGCACAAGCGAAGAAATTCCAACTGTTCCATCCCATTTGCTGGGTTTGCCGACTCCATTATTAAGCAAAAACGTTCCATAATTAGAATTATTATACAGTACTCTCCAGGCCTTTGGCCCCTAAATACTCCACGAAGTCTATCACCCTGTGACGGTGGCAGAAAATTTTCAAATGCAGATAATAATGACAATGGATAGAGCCAGAAAACCCATCATTTTCGGCTCCGAAGATGTCAAGAAAACATTGTGAATCAACTCAGCAGTAAGAGCAGAACCCCGACGGCAGTAGATTTCTCAACGCAAATGTCATTCAGGAAGCAAGGGATCCTTCCCATCGATCACAAATTATCTGGCAGAAAATACAGCAATGGCCAGTGCTAGCAAAGTGCTCAAAATGAATGGGAGGAGCGCCCATGTTACAGAATGCAAAAGCATTTGCGAGGGAGCTGAGCATTTGTGAAGGAGCTGAGCAGCGAGCCTGCCGAGAAGGAGGCGGACGCGTAGGGTTCGAAGCAACAGGTGTAGGGTATTGTAAGAATAAGTGGGACTAACACGTGGAGCGCATGCAAAATGCACGTAGCTGGGTAAGTCCATTTATTTTAGTTAATTAGAAAATAATTTTAATTATTTCTCTTTTCTTTACGATATCAATTTCAAAAAATAATAATAATAAATATATCTATATAGAAATAAATATTAATAAACTAATAAATTATAAATTTTGTAAATCAATAAAAGAATGAGATTTTTTTTTATGAGTGTTTAAATTTAAAATAATAATAATAATAATATATATATATTATTTGATATATTTAAAAAAAAAAAATCAAAATTCAATTTAAAGATTCAATTAAAGTTTAATTAGTAAGTAAAGTTAATTAGTTTAATTAAGGTAAGATAAAGTTAAACTATATTAAAAAGCTAATTAAAATGTTAGAGGGTCAATGGGTTTTGAACCAACGACCGCCCACTACCTAAGCCTTAAGGAACAACCAAACACCAATGCACCATGTATCTGCCTTGAAAAAAAATGTGTATGTGTGATTGATTAAGGCGATTGAAGCTTAGGATTAAGTTTAGTCTAGATTATTAGTTTTTAATAAACTAGCACAGCCGCAAAATGGCTAGCGGCTGGTTAACGCTGAAAGTTACATAGCGCTGGTGAACGCCGAAACGTGGCTGGCAGTTGTGGACAATTATTTAGATGCCACGGTTTAATCCTATTTAATCATTAAACGTGGTAATTATATAACCTTACAACATTTTTTTATGTGATTAGGTAAATGTTGAAAAGTAAACATGTTAACGGATGCCTTGATAAATGAAAGAAAGTTATGAACAATAAATCAAACCCATTGATTTTGGAGGATGACTAAGAATATACCAGCATCTTCAATGCGTAGCCATCAGATAAGGGTTTAAGGTTAAGTAAGATTAAAATATCATTGATTGTGCCCATTGTCAATAGGTGTACGCCTTTTGGCGTAAATTAATAAACATAAGGTCGGAAGTTACTTTAATCAAGTTGTAAGAGAAAAGTTAAAAGGGCTTATACTAGGACAAGCGGGAAGGAGGTGGCATATGCACTAGGAGAGTAAGCATAGGAAGTGGCGAGTAAGGTGCAAGGCTAGTGTAGCTACAGGGCAAGGGAACCAATAGTCTTTTTCGTAGGGGCGAAGAAATCAATCTCAGATGCTTAATCCTAACCCTAACCTAGCCAATCCCATAATGGAGTAATGTCTTTTTACAGACAAGTAAAGAAAACTTATGCCTAACCCTATTTCTAGTTTGAGTAGCACCAATTTGAAACATCCTGGAACTCACCCTGACAACTTTGGTTGATGCAGGTCAAAGCATACAGGATGGTCAGGACTCAAGGGAATCGAGGCAGGGGAGCGTCATCGCAAGCACCGCCAACACCGCCAGCACCAACACCACCATCGCCTGAACTATCCCTCATACTGCGCTCGTTGGAAGCCATCAAAGAGACTTTAAAGGGGTGACAACTGGCAGGGATTGAAGTGGAACCCCCACCGTCTGGAACAGGTAATCCAGAAGCATCAATGGATTCAGGGGGAGGACATCCACCTGAAGACATCATGCGAGAATTGTAGAAGATCAAACTTTCGAAGTTTACCGGGAGTCGCGCCAGTGAACACGCGGAAGCATGGTTGGAAGGCATGACAAGGTGTTTTGCCTTAAGAGACTATGCGTCCAACTCAAAGGCAAACATCACAATTTTTCAGTTAAGAGACAATGCCTTGAACTAGTGTGGAAACCTGGAAAGACAACTGCACCTTACCCCAGACACGGTATCTTGGGAACTTTTTGAGGATAGGTTCCGAAGGAAATATCTACCAGCATACTACGAGGAACAACAGGTAGGGGCATTTCATGCCTTGGTACAAGGAAACAGAACTGTAGAAGAATATGAGATCAGATTTATGGAACTGGTCAAATATGTTTCATATATGGACAATGACCAACGGCAGGCAAAGCACTTCATCTAGGGATTGAACCCTAAGATAAGAGTTATGGTGCGGATGTGGAAACCGTCTTCAGTAGCGGAAGCGGTGGAAAATGTGCATTATGCGGAAGAACACATGAACTTAACTGGGGGTACAAGACTGACATTTCCGCATCGCCCTGGGTTCGTAGGAAAGGCCCCGAGGACATTTCCTAGGGGAGGGGGCTCAAGGCCACTGCCATATGGTAAAAAATTTGTGCCAATGACAGTAGCTGCAGGGATTTCAATGGCCACGAGTGCAGCATCCTGTTCATCGCTGATGGTGCAGACAGGTCCACGACCAACTCAGGGAACAGCGAGTAGGGGCAGGGGTTCCAGGGGAAGGAATTCATTTCAGAGACAGTCACATAATAGTGCACAGGGTCAATCTCATGTTACCTTTTGGGAGTGCGGAGGACCCCATTACCAGCGTGACTACCCAGAGTTACAATCAGGGTTCGTGCATAGAGAAGGAAAGGCACCGATGGGGAGAGCAAGTAGCAGCCACCAGATTTACGCAACGGTTAATAACCGCCAGGCCTAAC
>JASDQU011025359.1:1562-28052 GCA_032191745.1 Picea mariana | reverse complement strand
AGGAGGCAGTTGTGCTCGAATTCTTGGTTTCATCAAGAGATCCCTGATCTAAGGAGAAGGTTCCCAACTTGTTCTAAAGATAACTCAAGAGGGTAAGCTCCTCTTAACCTATATAAACAGGCTCTATGATGGTGGAAAGGGGGGAAGAATTGAAGCTATGAAACTTATGATCTTGGAGGAAACTTACAGTCACAGTGATCAGTGAAGATGTTGTTATCCAGGTTGTGGATCTTTCAGGAAAGGGTTAGACGAAGGGGACTTGACGAAGCTGTCGCATTCGCATCTACGATTGTAAGTACTGTTGTCGTTATTCTCATTAATATGACACGCTTGGCCTGTTTCTTTATAGTTTGTGTCTAATGTCACATGAACTTATCACTAGTTGATAGATCTGTTTTTAAGCTAACATCAATAGAGTAGGAAGCAGTCGTATCCTGTTTTGTCCACAGAGCTCAGCGAGGAGAAAAAGGATTGGAGCGCAACTTGGAGCGTGCAGGGACAAACGTTGGTTAAAATGTACTTATGTCATCCTTCCTTCTCATGTGTTAGTTTAGATAGATTTGAAAGGAAGTCAGTGTCCATGATAAGCACTTTTCTGTCTAGGGTTAAGGTCAAGCTCTAGAGGTGATCTACCTGTCCGCAGGGAGATTTTCCTACAACAACATTTACAAGGAAAATTTTCCTTCGGGGACTTCACCCTCGAACCCCCCATCCAAGGGGATGAGCCCCTCGACCCTGCAGGGGGGGCAAGCCCCCCCTACAATGACCCCACATGGAGGGGTGCACAATATTCATGAGGTATAAACACAACTAAAAACAAATACCTATGAAACAGGAAGATAATCAGGCTCCACAACGAACAATCTCCCACTTGGATATTCATCACAACAACTCCATTGAAGTTGTACATGCTAGAATATATTGCACCTTGGACCTAGAAAATTTCTCATCTTCACCTTCGTTCTTGAAGACCAACTGAAATTGAGCAGGAACTCAGTTTCTCCCTGGTTACTCCCTTTGTTAAAATGTCTGTAGGATCCTAGCTGGTGTGTATATTTTCTAGCTTCAAATTTCCATCTTCCAAGACAAATCATATGAAATAGTACTTGAGTTGTATATTCTTAGTCTTTTAATGGAAGGTTGAGTTCTTTACGAGATAAATTCCACTCTCGTTGTCACAATACAACTTGTTATTCTATTGCTTCTTTCCCAATTCCTCCATAAATCTTTGTAACCAACTCATCTCTTTAATATTCTCTATAGCAGCAACATACTATGCCTATGTTGTTGAAAGAGAAACAACCTTTTGCAATTTCAAAATCCAACTTGTTGTTGTTCCACCTACAGTAAAAACACACCTTGCGGTGCTCCTCCTACTATGTTTACCACCTTTCATGTTTGAATCAACATATCCCTATAGAACAATATTTGAACCTCCAAAACATAATTCATGAGTAGCAGTACATTTCAAATACCTGAGAATCCATTTTACTTCCTCCCAATGTTATTTACCTGGATTCTGCATATACCTACTCACAACTCCCACTACATGTGCAATATATTGTCTTGTACAAACCATTGCATACATCAAGATGTCAATTGTTGATGAACAAGGGACCCTGTACATGTATTCTATCTCCTCTTATGTCTTGGGACACATTTATTTGGTTAATTTGAAATGGTTGGCCAAATGTGTACTAATTGGTTTTTCATTCTGCATTATAAACCTCTCCAACATCTTCTCTATGTACTCACCTTGAGACAATGTCAAATTGTGATTTTTCCTATCTCTTCTTATTCTCATACCAAGGATTTTATTTGCAACACCCAAATCCTTTATGGAAAAATACTTAGCTAATTTCTTCTTGAGCACATTTATATCATGCATATTAGACCCTGCAATAAGCATGTCATCTACATACAATAGAAAGATAATATAGCTTCCATTTTCTAGATTTTTAAAATAAACATAATGATAATAATGACATCTACTGTAACCTTGTTCTATCATAAACCTCTCAAAATTCAAATACCACTGCCTTGGATCTTTCTTTAGGCCATACAAACTCTTCTTCAACCTGCATACCAAATTTCTCTTCCCTTTGACCTCATACCCATGTGGTTGTTGCATATAAATCTTTTCCTCCAAATCCCCATGGAAAAAAGTTGTTTTTACATCTAATTGTTCAAGATGTAAATATTCTATTGCCACAAGACTTAAAATAGTCCTAATTGAAGTCATTTTAACTATAGGAGAAAATATTTCATCAAAATCTATACCTTTCTTTTGTACAAACCCATTTACAAAAAGTCTAGCCTTGTACCTCTTTTTGCCTCCATATCCTTCAACTTGTAAAACCATTTATTCTGCAATGTTCTTTTTCCTACAGATAACTGAACCAAATCCCAAGTCTAGTTATTTACTAGGGAATCCATTTCCTCTTTCACTCCTTGCTCCCACTTCTTTTTAGTGTCTACCTGCATTACCTCTTCATAACATTCTAGTTCACCGGAATCAATAAACAATAAATAATACAATGAAGGAGAGTATCATTCAAGGGGTCTAATTAACTTGATATATCTTCTAACAACACTTGCAGGATTTTGAGGTACCTTTTTCTCCTATCTTTTTACATTTTGATTTTCTGGTACCTTTGGAATTTATTTTTCAGTGATCTCATCAAGCACTGTGTATTCTGGTTTTTCTTTTTCTTGTTTCTTTCCCTACAACTGATCTTTGTACATGACCTTCTCATTGAATATGACATCTCCAATCCTAATGATTTTGTGATTTTCATAATACCATAAGAGATAACCAAAATCATTAACATTGTATCCAATAAAGGTACAGTTCTTAGATTTTTCCTCAAGCTCTGTTCTATTTTCTTTATCAATATGAACAAATGCTTCACAACCAAAAGTCTTCAAAAAAGAATAGTTTACCTTTTTACCTATCCATGGATCCTCTGTAATTACACCATCCAAAGAGATTGAAGGTCCTTTTTTTATTAAGTAAACACTAGCATCTACAACATCTTCCCAGAACTATAAGGGAAAACCAACATGCAATCTCATACTCCTTGCATGCTTCATGATTGTCCCGCTCATCCTTTCTGACACGCCATTTTCTTGTGATGTTTTTGAAACTGTCTTCTCTCTGTGAATCCCATGGTATGAACAATAATCATTAAACTAATTCCTGTAATATTCAACTCCATTTTCTTATTTGAGATAGTTCAACCTTTTTCCTATCTCATTCTCAACCAAATATTTCCATTTCTTAAAAGTATAAAAAACATCATATTTTTGTTGAATGCAATAAAACCAAATTTTTCTAGTAGCATAATCAATAAAAGTAGCATAATAACAAGAGCCACAAAAAGATGATACATGAGCTAGTTTCCATACATATGTATGCAAAAGCTCTAACCTTTCACTCTTCTTTTCTTTTTCGACTTTGAGAAATCTGACACTCTTCTATTTTCCATAAACAAATGCTCACATAAATCTAAATTAATTTCTTTAAGATATGGAAACAAATTTCTTTTGTGAAGTATTTGCATCCACTTCTCACTCATGTGTCCAAGCCTATGATTCCACAGTGTTGTATCCACTCCTGTAGAAGCTAAAGAGATAGAAGAGTCAGTATTACCAGTACATAAATACAGTGTACCTACCTTCTCTCCTTTTTCTATAACCAGTGATCCTTTGGTGAACTTCCACACCTTATATGTAAATATGGATATACAACCTTCACTTTCCAACTTCCCTTTTGAAATTAGATTTTTCCGTAGATTTGGAACATGTCTTACCTCTTTCAACAACCACTGGTTTCCATTCCTTTGCTTAATTTTTACCTTTCCCAGTCCAACAATTTTGCATGGTGCATCATCACCCAAATGAACCTGTCCAAAATCACCTTGAACATAATCTAGAAAATGTTTCCTATGGGGTGTGGCATGAAATGAAGCCCCTAAATCTATTACCCAAGACTCAGAAATATTATCTACATAAAGAATCAAAGCATCTTGTAATACATCACCTGTTACATTTGCTTCCTGATTTTTTTCTTGTTGTCCATCTCTTTGTTTCTTTGGAGCTTTGAAGTCTTTCTTCATATATCATTTCTTCCCACAATTCCAACACTCTATCTTTCCCAGTATGGATTTGGATATTCCATTTCTATAATTCTCATAGTTCCCTGAGCCCTTTCCTCTATCCTTTTGTCTTCCTCTATTCTCCATGTTTAACACATTACCTGATGTCTCACTTGTCCTTTTCCGTTACATTTCCTTACTAAGGATAACACCAATAACATCATCAAATTTTAAAGTTTTTTAAATAGAGACAAAGTTACTTACAACCATGACCAATTCGTTCCAACTTTCTGGAGATGAGCATAAGATTAGAAGAGCCCTGACCTCATCATCAAAGTATACTTTTATATAAATTAGCTAATTAGTAACCTAATTAAGTTCATTTAAATGATTTGCAGTAGATCCACCTTCTTACATCTTCATGTTAAATAATCTCTTCAATAGAAATACCTTATTGGATGTCGAGGTTTTTTCTTACAGTTTATCCAATGCATCCATCATCTCATTCGTTGTCTTTTCTTTCGAAATATTGAATTCCACTGATGTTTTCAGGCTCAAGCGTATCGTTCCTTGTGTCTTTCTATCAAGAAGCTCTCATTCTTCGTCCTTCATGGCCATCATATTCTTTGCTATTCCATGCAATGGTAGGAATAGATCCTTCTAATATAAATAATATTCCATATGCATCTTCCATAACTTGTAGTTTTTTCCATTAAATTACTCAACCCTAAACTTTCCATCTTTCACCATTTCTCTTACTCGAACCAGAAAACCTCTTTTCCTGTGAGTTACCTTTCGCTCTGATACCAGTTTCTAGAAAAATAAGATTGTGTAAAAACAAAATAAAAAAAATGAATAAACAAGGCACAAAAGATACACAATACAATAGAGACACAAATATACGCAGTTCACCCATTGTGGGATACCTACACCAAAGAAATTTCCAAGTCCTTCCTTTTTATTATCTAACAAAATGAAGGGATACAACCTACAACACACTCATTGTAACTTCATCTTCTTTCTCTCACAATCTCCTCTCTCGGAATACAATATCCGCAATGATGCATAACTGCAATACATTTCCCTCATAAAAGAGGGTTTCATTTTATGGAGAAAAACCCTAACATAAATTCTACCGTCATATATGTGACCTTATAATGAACGATCAATATTTAATATGAAATTATAATATACATTTACAAGGTCGTTTTTCCTTCGGGGGATTTTTCCCCGAACCTCCACTTTCCCCCGGACCCTGCAGGCGGGGAAATCCCCCCCTACAACATCCCCTCCCGGAGGGGTGTACAATATTCTAGGGTCTATATTCTTCATGGGGTATACACACAACTCAAAACAAAGACCTATGAAACAAGAGGATAATCAAGCTCCGCAAACAACAACAATAAATCCTTTTAAAGTCATGTGACCCTTGTAAACCCAAAAAATCACTAGTTTGAGGCTCATAAACACATGTGTAATTTTTAGAAATCATAATGGGTACTTGTGGACCTATTTTGAACCTTACCTCCAATAATGCCAATCACTTATCTTTCCACGATTTCCATTAAGCTTATGGAATCTCATTAATGAATGAGAAGAGTTCATATGGAATATTAGTTCTATATTGGCATTCCATTGTTCATATATATTAAGAATCCAAGTGGTTACATTACATTTCATAACAAGGTCAACCTACGATATTCCTTCACTATTTTGATTTATTTCCCTCGTTCTTACATCTACCATTGTTCATTTAGAAAAGGATGTTGCTACCACTACCTACAAGAATTGGAGGTTGATAACACAAGGAAAAAGTACCCCCATCATAAGGACAACAAGAAGTCCACTCACAACAATCTATTATGAGATGATGTATTATTAGTAGTAGTAGTATTTCTTTGTCTATTCATATAAAACAAAGTACTTTTATTTTCCCCCAAATATTTTCTTTTGAATTTTATCTAAAGAAGTGATCCATACTTCTTACAGTAAGTAATGATAACATTGTGAGGCCTAGACTCATATACAACATGAAGTTTCCATAAACAAGGTTGGCCCAAAAGAACATCACAAACTTTAGGGAGAGTGACATCACACAATACCTCATCTTTGAAGGGCTTGATGTCGTAGGACAAGCAACACTGTTGGTTGACGCAAAGATCGCTTCCTTGGTAGAGCCATCCAATGGTGTATGGTTGTGGGTGTGAAATTATTAGCAGGGCTAGCCTCTTGATGACCTCCATTGACATGATTTTCTTCTGGATATCGATATCAGCGATGAAGTAAAACGGAGTACCCTTCACCCACATCTATGAATGAAAGAGGTGCTCGCCTTCCACTAGCTCATTAGGTTCACCGAGATAGATCTTGGTGGTAGCAATGGTGGCACTAGGTTCCACATCAATAATCTATCTCCCCTTTTCTCATTCTAAATCAGAGTCGAAAACTGCATCTTATTTAGAGGATTTCACCTCAGCCATCAATGACTTCTTTGAGTGGAAATCAATGGTGTTATGTTGGGGTCCCTTATGGAAGTCACACCACTTCCCAATGTCTTTCTTCATCTTTCCATTGTCCTTATTTGTTTACGACTTAGATTGTTTTTGTTAAGGTTTTCCATCTTTTCTCTCCCCTTTTTTCTGCGGGTTGGCATTGCTCTTGCCCTGCTTCTGTTGTGAGGGGTTCCTAGACCCAAACTGTCGCGTATTTTGTTTAATATTCTACTCAATTTTGATACATACTGATAGGCCATGTCGAAGGACAAGATGTTCAAAAACTCTATTTTTGTATGGATGTATCTATGTAGAACACCTCAGTACTTGAGCAACAAATGTCTCTCAAAATATTTGATACCCATCTTGGTGAGAAAGGTATGGAAGATATTTGTGAAATGTGGAACTGTTTGGTCCCTTTCATGTCACAGTGTGGTCCATCTTGTATACAGGTAGTCATAACTTCCAACAGGGTAGTATTGTTCCTTAATAGAATCCCTTAAATATTCCTAGGTGAGTGCGACTGTAAATAATGAGGGTTCATTTGTTTCCTTTTGCTCACATAATGTCTCCCACCAATCTTTGACATGGGGGATGACTTTGAGGAGTGAAAATGTATTATTTTCTCTATTATAAAGGTTATGGAAAAAAAAATACCCTTCTAGCAGATTCAACCATTTGTTTACAACATCTGTGCCTTTATGACCTTCAAATATAGGAATATAAAAGTTGATATGTACCTTAAAGGGGGAGGCACCTTAGCTCGGGGAAAATGCATTGCCTATTGGTATTCGTTGAAGTATTTGTGCAGAATTATCCATAATCTCATTCCTATGTGTAACAATACCCTTTGTTACAACATCAAATTGTTGTGTATATAACATAAATAATTTTATTTTAACATTTGTTTGGACAAGTTATAAGAAACAATGACATATATTAATAATTTAAACATTCAAACTCATCACATCAATGCACAACAAAATCTAATTACCACATCATTTTTATTCCAAATTAACAAATCACGTATATATAACAAAGTATCTACCCACCCAAGCTATCCTACAAGATTAGGACCTCCAAGACACATAATCAACGCTCAAGTCTAGGATTCATTTGATTGATTTCAACCATTTAAAGTCTCAGGATGGTGACTGTTCTGAAGAACGAGGATATTTCTAGTTCCCTTAACCGCAATCAATCTGCATCCAGTGACTTAACTTGTAATGACCCTCCAAGTTGAACTAACCTAACAAACTAAACAAGAGAAACGAGAGTGTAAATCTAAAATGCTTGATAGATAGCTAGTAACTATAACATAATGCAAGTAATTTCGATTAACAATTTAATCGTCAAATTAATCTGAACACGACTTATGCCACAATTTAAATCATCAAGAAACTTCTATAATGACCTATACTAAAGACATGATTAAATTGAAAGTGTAATCCGTTGTAAAGAAGAGACGTCTAATTGTGAAATTCAAGTCGTTAATTGAAATTCTCTCACTCAAAAATTAACTATTTTACCTACAAGTCGTTAATTCAAATTCAAGTCGTTAATTGAAAATATAGTTTGTCACACTTCTATTGATTTGATCTATTTAAAACAATAAGGTGTATACGTATAACATTCTAACTTCCCAATTTATGAATGTGCAACTTGCGTAACTCATAAAAGTTGAAATTCGCAGTTGCATCACATATTCCAATTAATGATTAATACTCATAATAACTAAGAAACATCATCAAAATATTAGAATGAATTCTCAATTCTATTTACTTCGGAACTCTAGAAATTGCCTTTATCGTGTCTTGAGTTGGTAAAAAGATAAGTGATAAAATTACAAAATATAAAGGCAATCAATTATGCATACTTAACATGACTTCTTGGACACTATCTTAGATTTAAGAAAAATAATTCTTCTTGTGTCTTCTGTGTAAGTTGTATCCTTGAGGTTATAGTCTAAGTTATTAAGGGTTAACCAAAAATCTAAAATTCTCTTTAGAGTTCCAAATTACTCAAGATCCAAGTAATTTGTTCTCCACGATCGTCGCTAGTTAAATTTTGAAATTGATGAATTAGAATATTCGGCGAAACCCAGGTTAAAATTAAAATCTTCCATTTGATATAAGCACCCAAACCCACTAAAAATTCCATCCATTTAGGAGTTACCTAACATGTTCTAATTCCTGATTGGCACCCAATACTACAATGACCATATAAATTTTCAATTATCATAGATTCTGATAACTATCAAGAACCACACAAAAAGAATAACATCAATGGCAATCATCGCCCCTAAAAATCTAATACTCGAATTCGATTGTATAATATCTTAATAAAATACGACAGTTTATTACCATATCAAGATCTCTTTACATCGAATTCATTTATATTAATTTCGAGATGTCCTTAGTTATGCATGACCATAAGAAATTATTTGAATTCAAAATGGAAATGAATATACAACAATGATAAGATATTTCAAAAAATCCATCAGCGATGGTGACCAAGAAAATTCACAATCGATGTAAGTAGTAAAAATAAGTCACAATTAACCATTTCTACACTTTACATATATGCATTTTACAGTGAACACAGGGGTCGAAGTTCTGGTTCGTATTTGGGTTTGAATAAAGTGACTACAACTCAAATGGAAACACTCTCAACAATTAGTCTCTAGATTTTAATACTTATTTTCGCAGTAGCTTAAAAACCAATGTTACCTCATAATTTACAGCAACTAAACAATACTAATATACAACTTTTACTCATGCGATGTGAAATTTCATAAATAAAATACTGGAAATAATGGCAATGGAATTTTTTTTATGTCGTCAACGACCTTCGCTCCTTATCCCTTCGCTTTCCAATCATAGAGACTTCACCGGTACCTCCCAGCCAATGCTAGGGGTACTCTTCTTCCCCTTTAGACCCCCAAGCCGCAAAGGGGCCACACATAAAAAACAACAAATAAAATGTCTAAGTCTTGCCTCACAAGGAAGAGCTTCCACTTTTTGTTCAAGCTTGGTATCCCAACTCTCACAAGTAAAACACAGTCCAAAATAATTTTGGCAGCATAACCTTACTAAGAATTTGTGAATCCCTTTAAATTCTACACCATTTGTTTTATACAATTTTCCTCAGTGACACATGTCCACGTGCAAAATTTATTAACTTTTTAATTAAATAAATTAGGATTTTTCACCCACACGCTTGTCACACTCTCCCCAAGTTGCACAAGTAATTACAATTTTATTTTATTTAAAAATTCAATTTCCCTCACATTCCCCAATCTGTTCCTATTTTCTCTCTTAGTTGTCCATTTATTACACATATTCTCATTTAATGAGTGTCTCTTAACTAGATCTTAGTTTGAGTTGGATTAGGGGTCTTCTTCTAGTTAGACTAGTGTTAGGTTGACTCAAGATGATTTTCCATGTGTACCCATATTCTCTCATATTATTATTTATTCTATTTTAAAAATCTAATTTATTTATTTCATGCACACATGTGCATTTTATCCAATATTTAGATTTCTATTCACATTTTTACTTAAACTCTTTTATCTCTATTCTTTTAATTTAGTCCCCTAACTAACTTAGACTTAGGATTAGTCTTAGAGTTAAGATTAGGATTTTGTTGGGATTTATAATCAACAAATCCATGGGTTAATTAACTAATTTAATCTGACAGGGTCTAATCAATTCAATGTTTTTCTAGGCCACCTAGATTTATTGACTCATTAATTTTTATTTTTTAAGAAAACATGCCCTTTCAAGATGTACCTTCATGCTCTGAAGGTGAAACTCACCTTTTTGACTGGCTTTGGAAGTTTTTCTAACGTTTTGGGTCAACACTCCACTTGGTCGGCCTTGTGAGAGACTAAGGGATTCTAAGGAATAAGGACTATGCCTTATTGTGCACTCATAAATTTTCATGAGCGACTATCTTAGTCCACCCTCACGACATTGTGGACGTCCCGAGATAGGTAATATTTACCTACAGTTCATACCACGGAGGGAGTGCTAGTAAGCTATGACAGGGATGTTGCCACGCCTCTCCCTCAATGTTTGGTTTCTTTGCATGGGCCCTTTACTCCTTATGTGAGTTAGATTAAAAAGCATCGCCATCCTACATCCATTGAAAAAAACAATGTCAGTGATACATATACATATATCATACTATAATCAATCATATGACACATGTGTGTAAAATTAAATACTTAAACAAAAGACAATTCACTCGCTAAATCAATCTGGAGTCCAAGGAAGTCCAATGATTCCATCAGCATCCATAATATGTCATCTATCTTCCACACTCAGGAAAAATCCTTAATAGCATATGTCAATATATATATATATATATATATATATATTAAAAATAAGTCACAACACATCATCTCATCATGTATAATCCATAATCGAAACGAAGTCACAATGTACACTAACAAGTTTACTTGCACACAAGTGTCCTCAAAGAATAAGTCAATAAAAGTGTGTTCGGTAGAGTGGGATGTTACATACACACCCTCTTGTTTTAAAATTTGTCCCGAAGTTTGTACAATATATAAATGCAAGTAAATAAAAGTACCTAGCATAGATCTATATGTCTTATCTATCAAACAAGTAAGGAAAGTATTGAATCATATCATATGTGTCCTCCCAAGTAGCTGAGTGTGGACTATAATTGTCCCACTGGACATTGACCTAATCGACTATTTGACGTCTTCGATGTCGAATGAGATGGTCCAGAATGAGGATTGGCTCTACTATGAGAGCAACCTTTCCCAACACCTACAAAGAAATAATGTCAATAACATGTGAAGGATCACTAATATAATTTCTCAAAAGAGATACATGAAATACATCATGCATATGCCTCAAAGAATCAGGCAAGGCTAGTCGATAAGCCATGGGTCCTTTATTTTCCAAAAATTCAAAAGGTCTCACAAACATAGGAGAGATATTATCACCCTTTCCAAACTTGATCAAACTCTTTTGCAATTTTTCCCGTAAGAAAACTATGTCGCTAACTTCATAATTGTGGTCAACGCGATGCACATCATCATATCCCTTCTATCAATCTTGCACTTATTTAATCCTATGCATTATTGATTGCATCTGTTCTTCCATTTCTTGGATCACCTCTAGTCTTATGAGGACCCTATCCTCAAGTCTATCCCAACTCAACGACGTCTGACATGTTCATCCATAAAGAAACTCAAATGGTGACATCTTAATCGTACTCTGATAGTTGTTGTTGTATGAAAATTATACTAGTGGCGAGAAATCTTCCCAACGTTTTTGTTGGTCCATTACATACATACAAAACATATCCTCCAAAATATATTTTATTCTCTTTGTTTTCCTGTGTGTCTCAAGGTGATACATTCTACTGAAATTTAGTTGTGTTCCCAAAGCCTCTTGAAAACTAGTCCAAAATCATCTTGTAAACATCGATCCTCAATAGGATATGATCCTTATTGGTACACCATGTAATCTCACAACCTCGCAGACAAAAACTCTAGCTATATCTGGTTCCTAATATGTCATACATACTAGAATAAAGTGTGCACTATTTTTTAGAGTGTCTACTACCACAAAAATTGAATCATGCCTCATTTCCATTAGTGTCAATCCAATGATAAAGTCCATCGAAATGACTTCCCATTTCAATTATGGAATAGTGTGTGGTTGTAACGATCCTATTGGATATCTATGTTCAACCTTCACTTGTTGATATTCTAGACATCTCGCCACATAACTAACTATGTCTGGTTTCATTCCCTTCAAGAAGAATAAAGGATTAAGGTCTACCTTCATCTTCGTGACTTGCAGATGAGCCATGTACACTCCTCAATGTGCTTTACTTAAGATCAAACTTCTTAATTTGTCATTAGGAGGTGTGCAAATTCTCCCGTTAAATCTTAACAATCCATCATTGTCTAAATAATAACCTTCAAACTTCGGTACAATCATGGTATTTCATCCAATATTATCCTTAACTTCTTTACACTAGTCATCATCAATCTGTAAAGTTAGAATATTTTCTCAAATATTTATCATAAGACGTATTACCGAGAATATGCATTGTCTTCGACTCAATGCATCTTCCACTCTGTTCACCATTCCTTTAATGTAGGTAATCTAAAAATCATATTCACTAAGAAATTCTTACCAACGACTATGTCATGCGTTCAAGTCACTCTGTGTAAACATATGCTGAAATCTGCAGTGATCTATCTTTAATTCGAATTTTAATCCAATCAGATGATGTCTCCAAACTCTCAATGCATATACAATAGCCAATAACTGCATGTCATGCGTTGCATATTTCTCCTCATGCTTTCTCAATTTCCTTGAAATGTAAGTGATCACTTGACCGCCTTGCATCAAAACTCTTCCTAAACCTTCCTTGGATGTGTTTGTGCATACCAATAATTCATTTTCCATGTCAGGGGATTTCAGTATTGGTGTTGTCATCAAAAACTCCTTGAGCCTTTGAAATGCTTCCGCGCATTTCTCGGTCCATACAAACTTCTTTTTTTTCTTATGAAAATCTGTGATTGGATTTGTTATCTTCGAAAAAAATTCAACAAATCATCGATAATATCATGTTAAACCCATAAATATGTGTACTTCTTGTACATTTGTCGATTCTTTCCATTCCATAATAACCTCTACTTTCATTGGACCCACAACGATACCTTCCCCAGATATGATATGTCCCAAATAATGAATCTTTGATTGGTAAAAAGAACATTTTGATAGCTTCTCATACAATTTGTTTTCTCGTAGACACTATAGGACCAAACTTAAATGTTCATCATGCTCTTATTGCGTCCAAGAATAAATCATTATGTCCGAAAATATATCCAAGTATTCGTGGAACACCCCATTCATCAAACTCATAAATACCCCAGGGCATTCATCAGTCTGAACGGTAAAACTGTAAACTCATAGTGTTTGAATCTCGTCCTAAATCCGGTCTTAGGGATATCTTCCTCTTTAATATGTAACTAGTGATATTCTGATCTCAAGTCAATCTTCGAAGATATCGTCTCCCCTTTCATATGATCAAACAAATCGTCTATTATTGGCAATAGATACTGGTTCTTGATCGTCTCTTTGTTCAATTGACGGTAGTCAATACAAAGTCTCCATGATCCATCCTTCTTTCTTATGAAAATAAATGTCGCACCCCATGGTGACACACTTAGGCATATAAGTCTCAAATCTAGCAGTTCCTTCAATTGCATTTTCAATTCTTTCAATTGAGCATTGACATCCGATAAGGCATTCTCTTTATGGGTTCAATTCCAAGTTTCAAGTCTATTGTAAACTCCAACTCTCTTTCGGGTAATAAACCTCATAACTCTTTTGGGAACACATCTGAAAAATCTTATACTACAGGAAGGTTTTCTAATCCTTCCTCCTCCCCCTTTTCATTTACTGCTAAGATTGCATATAGCTTTCATCCCTTGTGCATACTCTTTTGTATCTGTAAAGAAGAAATAAACCTCAAGGATACTCCCCGGTTTCTTCCTACAATCACTCTATTATGTCCCAAGTCATCTGTCAAATTTAACCATTTTGTCTTACAATTGAGTATCGCATCATGCGATTCCAACCAATCCATACCAATAAATGTGTCATAAGATCCTAAGATTGTGACATATATGTTTCCCTTCATTACAAAATTTCTCAAGTTAATGCTACAGTCTATAACCTTTCCTCCAACCTTCAATTTGGCACCAGATGTCATTTCTATGTATCTGAACTCATCTTGCTCGAATTCCTTTACCTTCATTCTCTTTAGCATTGCACTTGATATAAATCTCTTTGTAGCATCTGGATCTATCAAAATACTAAAATTTTGACCAACGATCATGCTTCACATCTCGAGCACAATGGACTGGTGCTCACCCTGGCGTTTATTCATCATTACATGAATCTTGTGGTCCTTGCCCAAATCCCCAATTGTAGTGGGTCTGGATGATTTGGACACTCTGGCCTTTTTAATCGGATAGTCTCACTAGTAGTGTAGCCCTCCACATTTCCAACATCTAGTCTTCATTCTAGTACTTCTGGTCCTCGAAGTAGAAGCTCTTGGCCTAGTAGTCTATTTCCCTGGTCTGTTGTGTTGAACAGGCCTAAAATTTTGTTGTTGTTGATGAAATTGTTGCCACTGTTGTGGTCATCTATAATGGTTCGTCTACTAAGGAGTCTCTCATCATGGTGTTGTGAACATAGGTCCTCTGGGCATATCTTGATGCCCTAAATTATGTCTGACTGGTGTCTGATATTGTTTCACTCTTGATGTCATCTTTCCAGTTGGTATAGAATGATTCTTTCCCTAACCCTTACTGTTAAGATCTTATTCAACTATGAGGGCCTTTTGAACTGCATCGTGCAATGTCCAAGGAATTAGAATCCTCACCTTCGCATGAATGTTGAATTTAAGGTAGAACACAAACTTGTTGTTAGAAAAACAGGACCGCGGAGCAATAAAATAAAACAAATGCGGAAATAAAACACAGAAGATACACAATATAAGAGAGACACAGATTTACATGGTTCACCCAGTGTGGGATACATCTACCAGAGAAATTGCCAGGTCCTTTCTTTATTATTATCCAGCAAAATGAAGGGATACAACCTACAGCAAAACCCGTTGTAACTTCCTCTTCCTTCTCTCACAGTCTCCTCTCTCAGAATACAATATTCTCCAACCTCTATAGCCGCAATACATTTACCTCATAAAAGAGGGTTTCCTTCTAGGGAAAAAAACCCTAACATAATCTCTATCGTTAGATCTGCGACCTTATAATGAACGGTCCATATTTACAATGAAATTACAATATACTTTTACAAGGCAATTTTTGCTTCGGGGGCTTCGCCCCCGAACCCCTGCTTGCCCCCAGTCAGGGGGATAGCCCCCCCGGACCCCACAGAGGGGGTACCCCCTCTGCACTCCCCCACGTGGAAGAGTGTACATACTTCTAGGCTGTAAATACTTCATGGGGTATAACCCCGGCTGAAAGTAAAAGACCTCTAAATCAGGAAGATAATCAGGCTCCACAACCAACACTTGTTGACCTTTAACTTCTCTATGTTGAGATGTTGAGCATATCTAAGTAGCTCCATGAATCTGTCCTCATACTCTGGCACCATATGACCACCCTGTCATAAGGTGTTGAAATCATTAAGCTGGCGCTCAATGAATTCCTCGTACAAGTACCTCTCCTTGAACCATTCCTCGAACAACTCCCATGACACATATTTGACGGCCATGTTTAGTTGCATTAGGAGCATATTCCACCATAGAAGAGAAATCCCCTTCAGTTGAAATACCTCCATGTGAACTTTCATGTTGGAGGTGTAATGACGAAGTGTGAAGCGCATATCTATATTCTCTAACCATGCCTCGACGATTGAGCCATCCATGGCACCCATGAACTCGGGAAACATCATCTTATCAAGTTCTTTATGCATACTCATGTTACTACCAGCTAGAGCACGTTGTGAACCCTCATTGGGTATAGATTATTTTCCCTCATCTCAATCCATTCGATTAATCAATGCCTCTGACATTCTATGGAAGGATCTCATCATACCTACCACATATTCCATAGCAACATGGACATTCTCAATGACTTTTTCTTCTCCTTGGGCGTTAGACTCCTCTTGCATGGATACTATCGGAGGCGTCATGCCTCTTCCTCTAGCATTACATCGACTACTTCCCCAACGTCCTCTAACCATGATTACATGCATGAGCAATTTTCAAAATTTAATTAGTTATATAATTTAATCATTCATTTAACACAATGGAAGGTGTAATGGTTCAATGTCATAAGGTTGAAGGCTCTGTGATACCATATGTAATGATACCCTCTGTTACAACATGAATTTTTTGTGTATAGAAGAGAAATA
Organism: Picea mariana; assembly: GCA_032191745.1. Lineage (NCBI taxonomy): Eukaryota > Viridiplantae > Streptophyta > Pinopsida > Pinales > Pinaceae > Picea > Picea mariana. The sequence goes on along the minus strand of JASDQU011025359.1, from coordinate 11,522 downwards.
TTTTTTTTAAACATCTGTTTGGACAAGAAATAAGAGACAATGACATACATTAATATTTTAAACATTCAAACTCATCACACCAATACACAAAAAAAGTCTAATTACCACATCACTATTATTCCATATTAACCAATCATATGTATATATATAACAAATTATCTACCCACCCAACATATTATGCAAGGTTAGGACCTCCAAGACACATAATCAACTCTCAATTCCAAGATTCATCTGATTGATTTTGATCATTTAAGGTCTTAGGATTGATAATTGTTCTGAAGAACAAGGATATTTCTAGTTCCCTTAACCTCAATCAATCCACATCCAATCACTTAACTTGTAATGATCCTCCAATTTTAACTAACCTCATGGAGCAAACAAGAGTAATGAAAGTCGAAATCTAAAATGCTTGATAGATAACTAGTAACTATAACATAAGGCAAGTAAATTGGATTGACAATTTAATCATCAAATTAATCTGAACATGAGTTATGCCATAATTTTATTTATCAAGAAACTTATATAACTACATATACTAAAGACATGATTAAATTGAAAGTGCAATCTGTTGTAAAGAAGAGACATCTAATTGTGAAAATCAAGTCGTTAATTGAAATTATCTCACGCAAAAATTAACTATTTTACCTACAAGAAAATATACTATGTCACACTTCTATTGATTTGATATATTTAAAACAATATGGCGTATACGTCTTATTGACGCTTGAATCCATTAGGAACGAAATGACAACCTCGCGAGGACATTAATTCCCCTTTGTTTTTATAGAGGTGGTACTCCTCTTGGACTAAAAGATATATATGTGATATCTTGGATTAAGAGAATGCTAGTCAACAAACCCTAAATATTTATTGCTTTATATTATGGAATAAAATGGTTCTTCAATAACCTGAGTACAAACTTTATGTGAAGCTAAAGAATACATTGAATGAGGGCTTCACAATCCAAATTAAATTGTGATCGGCATCACACAATATTCTTAACAATAGATGCATCGATATATGCTTCATAGGAGAGAATGATTTGATCATCTCAAAGAATTTTAACAGAGTACTGTAATCAATATCAAAAGATAATTTGATAATTCAACCTCAAATAATTCATATTTTGAAAACAGGGTTACAAAGCATAGTCGAGATCAACCCCGGAGCAATTCTTTGTGGAATTTTATTTATGAAAGATGTTCTTCATTACAAAAGTTTTGACATCCATATAGGTTGTTTAAAATACTCCATGATCATATAATAAAATATCTTAGAAGAATATAATAAAACCACTCAACAACTTAGCCTTGTGCCCAATTCTGAGATTCGAGCATAAAACTATGAGAAGTGGTGTAGAAGAATATATATAAAAGAAAAATGAAGAAGATGGAGATTTATTTCTTTTGATCAAAAGATTGATTGTGTATCCATGGATGTACCTTATTCTTCCTCTGATATTTTTCCCTGCCCCTTTGACAATACTAATTCTTGGACCTTTTTGATGAATCCTCTCTTCTATTTTTAATGAGAGATTTTCTAATTGCTTGAGAAGTTAGGGTTTCTCCCTTCTAGAAATTCTCATACAAGTATTTTCTTGGAAAATTCCTTTTAATTAGTGTTTCATTAATTCTTAATAAATGAATTCACATCATTAATACAAGTACATTGAAAGTGGGTCCCTCTCCCCTTTTAATAAAAGTTTTTAATTAAACTTTTATTTTTTAAAATTTAATTAATTCTCCACTAAAAGAGGGCGACTGTAATTTAATTTTATGGAAGTGAAAAACAACTTTTTAACCATGTAAACCACTTTGTATGTTCTCTTCACTGTCTCATATTTCCAATGATATAAAATTTTACCAAATCCGTCGCTCGGATCCCAATATATGAGCTCATGAAGTCGGGTTGTCATGCAAGCCCATTAAAATGAAGCTGACTGATATTTCAATTTATGAGAAAAAATTATCAAATTTAATCACTTTAAACCTATACCACCATCTTCTATGCTGAAATACCTTTCCAACAATATAATTTTTCACGATTCTGACACCTGGAGCTCAAATTATGGCATCTACAAGATCAACACTCAGCCATCGTCGATCAAAATTGATGGGAAAATGTGGGCCCTTGGATGAATTTTTTGATTCCATTAATAAAATTCGAATTTTTTGGTTTGAAAGTCTATCCCACATGCATTGGGATATTATATTCTTTAATATATATATATATATATATATATATATATATATATATATATAACTAAGTGTTTGATATAATTAGCAAGAAACACAAGAAGAGAAGAAACTATGGAGCTTGGAGGATTTCGACCCTTGGAAAATTGTTGAATATAATAATAATTTTGTATGCACATTCAACCACCAATCTTCCCAATAAGCAATGATGAGTCACCCAACAAATTGTTACTCGGTAGGCCAACAATCTTCCCATAAGAATATGTCATATGTCATCCAATAAAATCATGCCATGTGTCATTTTTTTGTACATTGCCACATGTCTTCATTAATTAAATTCCATGTGGAACCATCCATTAACTTCCATATGGATGTATCTCATTTGTTAATAAAGTGTCATGTGTCACTTGGAGATGTTCCTCGTAGAACTTAGGATACAAAAAAATATTATTAAAATAATATGACGGGTTCGTGGGTTTACATGAATGTAGAGGTAGGTGATGAAGTTTGGTAATACATAGTAAGAAATGAGTGTAAAAAATTATAAGTGTAGGTGAAGTGGAGAGGAGAGGTAAATAGTAGTAAAAGAAGTTGTAAAATATTCTAAGTTGAAATGAGTGTGAAAAATTATAAGTGTAGGTGAAGTGGAGAGGAGAGGTAAATAGTAGTAAAAGAAGTCGTAAAATATTCTAACTCTTGAAAATCGAACGTACTCATAAAACATTAAATAATCATCACCAACCCTCACCAACGTGTGAACCCGTGAACACGCTATAACTCATATATTTGGACTAAGTGTTGGAGAAGTTACATAGTAAAGAAGAGTAAAAAGAGTTGGGTGAATTATGAAGGTGGCGGAAGTCAAAGTGCATTATGGGGGGGAGAAGTTACATAGTAAAGAAGAGTAAAAAGAGTTGGGTGAATTATGAAGGTGGCGGAAGTCAAAGTGCATTATGAGGGTAGCCGAGATAATACATACTATTAAGAAATATGATCAACCCGTGAAACCGCGGTAAGCCATAGTAAATAAGACTAAGTTTGGAAAGTATATAATGGGTCACATGAAATATGGAAATAAATATGGAAAATATGAAAAATGAAAAGAAATATATGGGAAATAAAGGAATTATGTGAAATTTGGAAAAGGAAAAAGGGAAAATTAAAGAAATGGAAAAATGGGATAAAGAAATATGGAAAGGAAAATAAAAGGAAATGGAAAAATAAAATAAAAGGGAAATGAATGTGATAGTGGAAAGGAATAAAGGAAAATGGTTAAGTGTGGAAAATGGTAAGGGGAATATGAGGCAATGGGAAAAAATACTAAGTATAGAATGAGAGAATGAATTGGGGTGAAGGGAAAGGAGAGGAGAGAACATGTGACTTGGAATATTTTTCATATTTCTTCTTGTAACACCTCCATTTGACTTATGGACAGAACTATGTGTATCTTGGTCTTGGAGACTCTAATTTGATTCTGCGAAATGTATGACGAAGAAGATACCGAGGGCTATGCAATGAGCATATAATATCTCAAAAATATTCATCTTCCAATATCATTTTTTTTATTATTCCAAGAGAGGGAATATATAGGTGACCAAATTTTGGTCAACACGTCTAACATTCTAACTTCCCAATTTATGAATGTGCAACTTTTGTAACTCCTTATAAAAGTTGAAAGTGACAGTTGCATCACATATTCCAATTAATGATTAATACTCATAATAACTAAGAAACACCATCAAAATATTAGAATGAACTCGCAATTGTATTTACTTCGAAACTCTAGCAATTGCCACCATCATGTCTTGAATTGGTAAAAAGATAAGTCATAAAATTACAAAACATAAATGAATTCAATTATGCATACTTAACATGACTTCTTGGACACTAACTTAGATTTAAGAAAAATAATTCTTATTGTGTCTTCGGTGTAAGTTATCCTATAACAAGCATCAAAATCATAACACAAGATAAAGACATTGATTTCCTAGCCACCTATCTTAAGTTTCAATTATAATTTAATCCAAAATACTTACTCTAAAGTATCCTTAGGGTTATAGTATAAATTATTAAGGGTTAACAAAAAATAAAAAATTATCTATAGAGTTCCAAATTACTTGAGGTCATCTACCCAATTAGGACATAAGTTTTAACTGGAACCTAAGTTTCATATGATACCCAACAATTTGTGTGGGAATCCCCACAACACTCTACAAGAAAGGGAAGAAAATAAAAACAAATTCACGATTTCTGAATAGCTAATTAAGTAGCGGGAAAAAGGAAAATTAAAATTTAAGAAAGAAATTTAGGCAACACTAATGGGACCCCAAGTTCCAAATGTAAATTCTGGCAGTAACTAAATGATTAATAACAACTGGTAAAACACATGGCCTTATCTATGAGAAAAACCTCCAATCTTGTACCCAATCTTTTGGCGAAAAAGAATACACAAACTAGTTACACCTTGTTTAACTGAAGGTGCAGTGCCCACGAAACTCCCATAATTAAAACCATATCTACGTAGATACTAATTATACCAAGTTTTCCATTTTAATCAATAATATCACAAATAACGAGTAATATAATAGTCCTTGGGTATCAAAAGAATATTGCAATACACCCAAGTCCTTAAGCAAGAATTAAACAAAAAAAATTGGATTAGAGGACTGTAATCTTCTAGATCTCATTATCATCTAAGGAAAGATAAATATGTACAGAGATTCCATGAATTCAAAAATATTTCTGAAGCGGAGAGTAAATTCGACCAATCAATGATTAACTTCAACTTGGTCATGCATTTAAAAAAAAAAACTCTCTCCGGCAATCCGATCTAGAGACATTAGTAAGGTAATATTTTAATCAACCATGAAGGCACTATACAAAGGAAATTTTAGTGGATCATGGACTTCAAGCGCTAACTAGGTATCTTGAATCTTACTTTGCTAAAGGGATGATCCAGGATTCTATTCTATGGTTACTAAACAAGAGCGCTAAATGCTAGAATTTCAACCTTGACAACATCGAATTCAATTTGAAGATGTAACTTACACCACTACTATGAGATGCATCTCGAAATTCTGGGATTGTCGTTGTGATTGTCTTCTTGCAGTATGTGAGGATGTCCATCTTCAAAAACCAATCAATGACCACAAATACACAATCATTGCCTTGCTTGGTGGATGGAAGGCCAAGCATATAATCCATCAAGATGGATTCCCAAGGCTTCTCAGGGGTAGGCAGAGGGGTGTATAATCCTTGCTTCTTGATTTCTGGCTTGGAAATGGTATAGGCAATGCAAGTTATGATATACTTGCTGACGTCCTGTCAAATATTTCACCAATAAAAATGTTTCTGGAGAACGACCACAATTCTCTCCACGCCAAAATGTCATTCCATCCAACTGTAGTGGGCTTCCCAAATCATCTTTGCATGCTCTCTTGCAGGAAACTAGAGATGGCACAAATGGCATAAGAGTTTGTCTTGAATGTGAAAATCAATTACATTTGCACATATACTGAAGAGATGATAGGTGGTGGTGAAGTCCGGATTTTGTTGATAAATTTGAGGCCAATCAGATGCCTCATGTCCATAGGAATGGAGCACAGTGGTGAGTGCATCCATGGGAGTTCGACTGGTGCAATAAATGACATGATTTGTGCTACATGTATTATACTTGATGTTGAGATGGAACTACTTCATCTAGGTGGACCACTTCTGATGGTGGTCGTTCTGCAACTTTCCCTGCTTCTGTATGAATTGTAGAGGCTTGTGATTAGGGTGGATGATCGTATCCTTTCCAAAAATGTGATGTTTCCATTGACGACAGTATTTTACAATGGAATACATTTCCTTGTCATATGTGGGGTATTTATGGAAAGTATCTGAGAGTGTCTCACCATGGTATGCCACCGCATGACCATGTTGAGTGAGAACTGCGCCTATAGCATAGTTAGATGAATCAGTCTCAATATCGAACGATTGTTGCAGATTGGGTAAGGAGAGTACTAGATTTGAGCACAAGCGATGCTTCAGATCATCAAATGCTCATTTTTATTCCTCCCCCCACACAAACTTTTCCATGCCACTGTCAGTAGAAGTTGGTCAATCCCAAGAAGATTTGAATCTTGGTTAGTGTTTTCGGGCTGATCAATCACATATGACTTGGATCTTAGTGGGGTCAACATGTACCCCATGCTCATAAAAATTGTATCCCAAGTATTGGACCCTGTTCATGCCAAAGGAAAAAATTTTCAAGTTGGCATATAGCTTGTGTTGTTGGAGAATGCTCAAAACCTGTTGAATATGTTGCATATGATCCTCCCAAGTTCTGATGAATATGAGGATGTCATCCAAAAATACCACCACAAAATAGTTGGTGAAGGGTCTCAATACATCATCCATGAACCTCATGAAAGTGGTTGGTGCATTTGTTAATCCAAAGGGCATGACCAACCATTCAAAGAGACCTTATTTAGATTTGAAATTTGTCTTCCATACATCACTTGGTTCAATGGGAACCTGGTGGTAGCTAGACTTTAGGTCAATCTTGCTGAATAACTTTTCCCCCTTGATTTGGTCAAGAAGGTCATCAATTCTGGGAATTGGGTATCAGTTCCTAACTGTGATCTTGTTTAAAGCTCTGTAATCAATGCAGAGTCGCCAGGTCCCATCCTTCTTCTGCATCAGTACAATCGAGCTTCCACAAGGGGAGAAGTTGGGTATTATATTCCCCTTTTGAAGAAGCTCTTGGATCTCACGCTTGATTTTTCCATTTTCCATCATCAAGAGATGATAGACTGGTCCATTAGGCAGAGGTGCATCTGGGTTAGATCGATTAGATGCTTGACTTGGAAATGTGTCAATACCCCGATGAGTGAGGAGAAGATGTATGTGTACTCTTCCACGATCCCATTCACTTGCTTCTATTGCAAAGAGAGGCTATGTGTAGAGGCCATGGATGTGGAGGTGACCTTATGCTTACTATGAGCACGGAACATAAAGAAGATGAACTTCTCATTCTGTGAAATGACCTTACTGCATAACTTAGAAGAGATTAAAGAAATAATGGTAGGCAGTGCTACCTCTAGTATCCTATACAATTGTCTATCCAAAGTAATAATAACATTCTAGGGTCTAGACTCATACATAACATGACGCTTCCAAAAATATGGTTGTCCTAAAATAACATCACAAACTTCAAGGGGAGAAATATCACACAATAACTCATATTTGAAAGGCTTGATGTCATAGGGAAAACAACATTATTGGCTGACATAGAGATCTATTCCTTGGTGAATCCAGCCAATGGTGTAGGCTTTCCGGTGCAGTGTCGTCGACAGGTCCATCCGCTTGACAACCTCTATTTATATCAGGTTCTTTTGATTGTCGTTATCTACAATGAAATGAAGCGGAGTGCCCTTTACCCACATATGTGAGTGAAAGAGGCATTCCCCTTTCTATGGTTCTTCAGGTTCACTTGGCTGGACTTTGGTGGAAGCGACAGTGGCACTGGGTTCAGCATAAACAATAAGCTTCCATCATTTTTGATTTAATTCAAAGTCGTAATCGACCTCCGACTCGGAATCCTTCTGCTCAGTGACAAGTGATTGCTTGGAGAAACATTCTTTAGTGTTGTGCCAAGGGATTTTATGGTATTCACACCATTTTCTTGTGTCCTTCTTCATCTTCTCATTTCCCGTCTTGTGTTGCAGTTTGGATTGGTTGTCCTAAGAGTGGCCATATTTTCTCTATGCCTTGTTGTGTGGGTTGGGGCCACCTTTTCCCTACTTCGGCTATGATGAGTTTGCAGATCCAAACTCTCGTCTCTTCTACTTAAATTTATGCTTGATCTTGACAGCATATTTATAAGCTGTACCCAATGAGGTGATGTCCAGAAAATCCATTTCTATTTAAATCTATCTATGCAAACAAATGTAGCATTTTAGCACCAAATGTCGCTCAAAGTATTTGATACCCAATTTGGTGCGCAGGGTATGGAAAATATTGGTGAAATATGGTATTTTTTGGTCCCTTTCTTGACACAAGGTGGTCCATCTAGTGTATTGGTCCCCATAGCTTCCAACAGGGTAGTATTTTTCTTTAATGACATCTCATAAGGAATCCCAGTAGGGGAAACGAAAAACATTGCAGATTCCTCTATGGACCTTTTCTCAGATTAAGTATCCCACCAGTCCTTAACATGGGGGATGGCCTTGAGGAGTGCAAAAATAATATTTTCCCTATCGAAAAAATTGTGGACCAAAAAATACCCTTTAAGAAGATTCAACAATATATCTACAACATCTGTATCTATCAGTCCTTCAAATAATGGAATATCAAAATTTACCTATACCTTGAAGGGGGTTGCATGGCCACTTGATGAATATGCTTCTCCTATGGGCAATCGTTGAAGGATCTGGGAAAATTTGTCCATTATTTTGTTCATTTTTCGCACAAGGGCTTCCTCGAGAAAAATTTTAAAAGGATCTCCTACTCCATCATCTTTCTTTTCTTCCCCCATGGGTTGTTTATGGGCTCAGCATGACCAATATTTCATCGGCTCGATTGGTTTGATTCCCAACTTCTTGCATCCAAATCTTGTCAGGGACATGCACGAAGAAAAATAAATGAAGTGCACACCTCTCTAATACCACTGATCTGGATTTAGGAGCAGAACGAACTGATTAAAAGACTAAATACAACAAACACAGAGATATGAAGAACAACATAGATATCCAATGAACAATATCTACTATTGAATAAATGAAATAGGCAGAAACTATAAAATTACAGATTTGAAACACTTGCTCAAATGGTGGTAGATATCTCTGAGAAGAGATGTGGCTGCTACGTGCATCCTTATGAGTAGAATTATTACAATGAGGCTCCATGGGCCTTTTTAAAATTGCTCATGAATGAAAAAACCCTAGACATCCAAAAACCTAACCCTAGGAGATGAAGCGCCAAAATTTATGTGGGACCCTATGGGTAAGTTAATACCTCAACTTCCTGGGGTCGTAACTTTTGCATACGACCTCCATTTTAGGTGTGTGATAGCCTGTTGGAAAGGTATTTTAGAGAATTACACATTACATCATCAAACTCTAACTCTATTTGTAGGTTGATTGTGGCGAGACAAAAAAACACTGTTTAGGGCCCCAAAATGACCCTGGAAGTACAAAAAGATGTGTTGACATCAAAACATACAAAATAAGCCATTTGGATTAGGTTGGAGGCCATCAGTATCCACTTGGAATATGTGTGGGGATTCAGACACCCCCGAAAGTGTAGAACCCACAATTACAAAGAAGTAGAGAAGAACGTGTTGAACTAAAAAATATCAAGAGGAGCCAGTTGGAATAGGTGGGTGGCCACCAATATCCACTTGGATCACTCATGTCCTTTAACCCTCTCTCTCCCTCTCTCTCCCTTCCTTTTCCCTCCCCCCCCTCTCTCTCTCTCCCTGGAGAGAGAGAGTGAGAAAGGTAGAGAGAGAGTGTGGGGGAGGAGAGGGGTTTTCATGTGTGTGTGAGAGAGAGAGAGGGAAAGAAGAGGTGGTAATGAGGGAGGGAGGGAGGGAGATATATTAATAGGGCTTATAGAGGGAGAGGGATGGAGAGAGAGAGAGAGAGAGAAAGGGAAAGAAGAGTGGGGTATAGAGGGAAAGAGTGCTAGAGAGAGAGAGAAGGAGGAAGGGAGAGAGGGGAAAATGGGATGAAAGAGAGAAATAGGAGGAGGGATAGCTAAGGGGGGACTAGTGGTAGAG
>JASDQU011025358.1:49594-65061 GCA_032191745.1 Picea mariana | reverse complement strand
ACTTGCATGTGCCCTAATGGAGTAGATATCCTCTATGTGAAAGACAACCAAAGTGTGTTTTCATTTGCTAGTTTTCTTTATTCCCAGCATGCATAATCTAGAATATTTCTATACTCATGACATTAGAATTACCTTTCTTACTGGTGTCTTGTAACTCTATTGATTATGAATCCCAGATTGATAATTAATGAGTGCATTATACTAAACATATAAATAGCACAACATATGGTTGATGCAATAGAAGGCTTAAGGACTATAGAAATGGCCAACGCAATAGAAGGATATCTGGGTTGAACTTCTCTTTGAACATATTGACGACACGACAGCTATCTTGGAAACACTGACTCAACAACAGGGATTGCAGACCAATTTTTAATCTTATAAAGGAATATGATCAAGATACAAGAGGATTTTCCAACCTAGACACAAAGCGAGTGAAAGGGTGTCATGTTCAAAAGTGACTTACTTCCATAGAATACAAGTATAGAGAAACATTTCTTCCCAATTTTCCCCCATCATTTCTAGCGAGCACCTCTTTATTTTTATGCAAGCTTGAGGAGGATAACATATTCTTGTTGATATAAGATCATCCTTCGGACGAGTCCCTCGGATTATGTTTAAAGAACCCTAAGAAGCAGTGGTTCAATCCAATATGGGTCTTTCGATGCTTTGTTTATGAGTCCAAAGAAAGAAAACTCATGGGTTTTTCATATCTAGAGAGTCTGAAAAACACTTAAAGGAAACTCCAAAATGTCCTTTTTCATAAATTATTCTGATGAGACTGAAAAAGAGATAAACTACCACTCAACGGACGTGCTTTATAATACTTTAATGAGCATGAAAAGAATAAGATCGCTCGACAATCTTTTCATGTTTAGAGACTCTGAAAAGATCTTAAAGGGAACTCTAGGGGGTTCCTTTTTCATATAACCTTTACGAGTCTGAAAAAGTGATAAAAGTTTACTCAATTACATTCTCATGTATTTATGAGCACGAGAAAGAACAAAGACTAAGCTTGGGATTGTTTTCATTTTTACACAAGCTTAAAACAAAACAAAACTATGCTTGGGATAGATTTTATTTTTACACAAGATTAAAACTAGCCAAAACTATGTTTGGACCTCGTTTCATTTTACACAAGATTCAACCAAAGAAAACCATGCTTGAGGTAGGTGGCTTCATTTTTACACAAGCTTGAACCTGAGCAAAATATTCTTGTGACTTCCCAACGCATGGTTCATAGATTCGCATGGTTGGTACTTAGCCCCCAGCTTAAGAAGCTAGTGGCTTAACTTCAGCATGAAGTCCAAAGGCTGGAAGAAAATGCCCCCCAAGATTCATTTCCTCCAACTGTAAAGGTGAATGAAATGAAGCTTCAAATACTAGATGAAGGACTTGACTCAAACAAAGAGGGGGAACAATCTATTTCATTTTTTAAAACAAGCTTGACAAAGAAATAGGAACTATGCTCGAGAATCCAAGTTCAATCCCCAGACCTATGTTTCATTTTTTAACGATCTTGAAACAGAAACAAGAACTATGCTCATAACCTTTGTTTCATTTTTTAACAATGTTTCCACAGAGACTCAAAACTATCCTCACAGTTGGTTTCATTTTTTAACGAACTTGAAATCAGAAGACCATGCTCAAAGATTATCTTCTTGATCACAGCTTCCAAGAGGACAATGCTCTGTAAGGACACCATGTCAAGGGACAAAACTCGGTCATGGCCTCCAAGATATCTTCACTCGATGGAAGAAACACATGTCAAGGGTTGCGATAGGGGTAAGGAGATCAGGCTCCAATATCCCTACCAAAGAGATGACCATGTAAACTACCGGATCTAAGTCATAAAACACTGAGATTACAGTGAGAGGCTTATCTTCATCGGTAGATGAAGGCATGGGTGACAATGTCACATAATTGACCTGTGGAAGAGGTGAAACCATCTGCATATATAAACCATCAAGGGATTTCATTGAGTCTATGGTCAAGTCAAAGCCAACAAATGAAAGTTGATCAATAGTCACAATTATTCCATCATGAGGGAAAGATATCACACAAAAAAGAGTGGAAACGATAGCTTTCATGGCATAGGCATAATCTCTCCCAAGGATTAAATCAAAATCCAAGGGGTCTTGGACTACCATGACATCAATAAAGACAGTTTTCACTCCCAAAGTTACGGGAAACTAAGGAAGGGTCCCTAAAGGTTGACTGGTTCTTCTATTGAAAGCTAATGGATTCTGGGTAACCGGAACAAGCTGAGTGAATCCTAAATCCTTCCAAGAAATAGAGGACAAAGTACTAACGGATGAACCTTCATCTATCATCGTTTGAGAAACATCCTGAACACAAACTTGTACTGCAATCTTGAAAGGAATGTGAGATGAAAGACGAGGTCCAGTCAATGCACCCCAATAAAAAAGGATGACCTCATTACTTGTTGGAGGTTCCATAGGATAAGGAGGAATTTCCCCCGTCATTGTAGTTTTTGTATCAATGAGAAAAATGTGAGCGAAATTGGGTTTACTCTCTAGCGGGAGAGTAGGATTGATCGATGACGGGATCAGATCGACCACTTGGGTTTCATTCTCCAAGGGGAGAATGGGGTCGATGGCTGGAAACAGATCGATCACTTGGGTTTCACTCTCTAACAGGAGAGTGGGATCGACCGAGGATGAAATCAGATCAACTACTTTATCATCTGGTTCAACCAAGTACATGACCAAATTGACCACATGGTCAATTGAGCTGACCGACGAAGAGACCGGATTGATCATTCCATGAACTACAGGTGGGCTGAGAGAAATCTCAGGGTAAGAAACTAGAAGTTGAGGCTGAGAAACAGACATGCCGTCCAGTAATTTCAAGGCTTCGTCCATACGAGGGAAAAGGTGAGTTTGATGACTCTCTTTGCATAACATACATCAGAAATTGACTCTACTTTTCTTCTTACCAATGGTATCTTGACTAATTGACGGGAGATCAACATGTTGTTCAGAGGCTGATGACAGAGGCTGGCGAGGGTGTGTAGACCATGTTTCTATAACCTTGGATAGACCAGAGCAATCTTTACAAATATGAATACCCTTACAAATCCTGCAAGGGTACTTGGGCTTACAAGTCGTTTGGGTGATCTTGGCACCATCAACACTCCCAGCATGATTATCAGTAACTGGTTGTTTTCCATCATGTTTGGCAGTGGTTGGAGGTTTGGACCCTTGATTATTTTTCTTCTTCTTAATCTTCCTTTTCTTCTTCTTATTATCCACCAAGTTACTAGCTTCAGAGCTTTCACTCGGCGAAGAAGATGAAATGGAAGAAGACCGTGCAAGTGAAGAAGGCAGAGAAGATCTTACTAGTGAAGAAGGTGAAGGATCAACATGAGGTTGATGTTCTTGGGTGGAATTTATTACAACCGAATCACTTGTTGTATTCGGGATTACCTGAGTGGAAAAAAACCATACCAATAATCCAATTGTGAGACCCGGAAGGCTCAAAGTAGTGATGTAAGGAGGACCAACGTTTCCATAAGAAGGAAAAACAAAAGGATCATCTAGAGAAGGGGTGGCTTCATTGGTCATTCTGGGAATTGAGGCCATTAAACACAGATCCAACTTAAGGCCTACAAGGGAAAACAAACAACACACGCTAAAAATATAGTAAGCAAGAATGGAAACAAAACCTTCTCACAATGAACACACTAGTTGGTGATGAAATCCAACGTTGCGAGGACAATGTAAGAAGGGGCTGCGATAGAGCGGGTGGAAACGTTATGTTGATGACTTTATTAACGAAATTACACCCTGGTGCAAGATCCCACACATAATCGTGGGTATACCCTCCAAGGACCCTGAGTGAGTTTGGCCAACGTCGATTTTAGGTATCATGAATACTTGCCCCTCCACAGTCACCTCGTGTAAAGACCCTAAAGAGATAGGCCACTAACATTACCAATTACGACAATGATGTCTGGGGAAATAGTCGATAGTCTGATCCACGCGCAAAGGCAAGGTATCTAATCCTGAAATCAACTCGAGAAGGTCCCCACATGATTTTCTTCTCAAGTGACCCCCAATAATATGCACAATCTCTACACTAAGACCAACAAAGCAGGGTGAGTAACTTTGTCAGTGCTAATGCAACCTTGTGATTGACCCTTGTGTTAGAAGGGCTTCCCAAGACAAAATATAGAACGTGGATTTAAACTCTCTCTATCACAAGATACTATGTTTGTTTACATCTTTGAAAATTTATCTTTCACACCTATTCCAAATCCCTACACTCTAAGCTAATGTAGGTTTGCTACCATAAAACATAAAAATGTCTAATCAATTTTTATAAGCGCTTTACTTTTAAGGCTGTTGTTTACTCAAGAGGAAAATGGCGTGGACGGGATGATGTTTTGACCGACTCTAAACAATGCAAATAAATGAGAATGCAAATATTTCACTTCGATAAAAGCTATATTATGAGTAGGAGAAAACATTTACCATTCCTAGATGCACAATGTCCCAAAATTTTATTAAACTCATCAATATCAAGATCTTCAAGAAATTATATTGTGATTAAAATTATTGATTTTGCTCATACTGATTCACCCCCCTCTTAGTATTCCAACAATTGGTATTAGAGCAGGTCCTTCAAGAAGCAACTTAACCACTGGAAGGAGATCATGGAATACGCTAAGATTGGAGTACCAATGTTTGGTGGTCAGAACTATAACTTATGGAATAAAAGGATGAAATCCTTTTTACATGAACAAGGATTTGATGTTTGGAAATCAATATTAGATGGGTATACAACACCAACCACTCCTGCAACTAACAAAGATGGAAATAAACTCAACGAAAACAACTCAAAGGCTAAAGGTATTATTCTTAGCAGTCTAGTTGATTCAGTATTTGTCAAAGTTATGCATTGTGATAGTGCAAAGGATCTTTGTGATAAACTCCAAAATACTTATGAAGGTGATGCCAAAGTTAAGGGAGCTAAGCTTCAATTTTTCAGAGCTAATTTTGAACAGTTAAAGATGAAGGAAGATGAAGACATTGCATCCTACCTTCTATGAGTTGACGAAGTAGTTAACACTATTAAAGGATTGGGAGTAGAAATTGATGAATTAGTGGTTGTTCAAAAGGTATTGAGGTCTCTTCCTATGATATTTGATTCTAAAATATCATCCCTGGAAGAAAGAAAAAATATCAGTACACTGAGCATGAATGAGCTACATTGAATATTTATAGAAGATGAAATGAGAACAGAACAAAAGAACCCAGTCACAAAGGAAGAAACTTTCAAAGCATCCAAGAATACAAAGAAGAAGCACAAGCAAAATTAAAAACCAAGGTTTATTTGCAGTGATGATTCAGACGAAGATGAAGAGATGGCTAACTTCATAAGGAAATTAAAGAAAGAAATTGGGAATTATAAAGGTATGCTTCTGTTAGCGTCGAAAGTCACTCCTGGATTGCAGCAGGAGCATAGCCCAACACCCATTAGTTTAATGTCACGATTTGTTTATAAAGGGATGATCAAATGGAAGTAAACTTAGAACAATATTGTCTCAACTCAGAAACTAGGCCAGGCAGGCAAGGGTGAATGGGGTCTTGGATTAACTTCAAATAGTGAGTTGTAATAAGGGTGAGTAAGGGGGAAGACTTGTATAGAAGGAAAGCAGAGGCCTGCTATTAACATCGAGTTATTAACAGACTGTAGAATAAGACGTTTAAAGGCAAAATCATCTTACATTCAAACGCAAAACCAAAGAATGCAATCATGCAACAATAAACCTTTCATCATAACATAACTGCAATGATTCGCGAGAATCAGTCGATCACGAATTCTCTGGTATGAGAGGAAAACATAGACGGAATAGGGAAGCTGTTTTTCATAAAACAAGAAGTCTCAAATACAAATGCATACCCAGGGAACTAGAATGTCTGTTGCAACTTTACAGTAGAGAGTTCTTCTCTACCACCGATAGATACAAAAATGGAGAAAATGCCTACATATACTCGAAACAACAACAACAACAAAATCGAGACACTGGATTAAGAGCTTTGCGTCTGCATGGCTTCTGACAATCTGCACCTGCAATCTCTGAGTGATCGTGCACCTATGGCAGACGTAATTGGGCTTCTGACAGCTCCGCGGGTGAATCGACGTGCTCTTAACTCATTGCTGGACTTTCCCATTATGGCAAAGAAGATGTCTAACCACCACCAACTACCTTAATAACTTCTTTATTGGGATTGAGGATGACTTAGCCAGCTCGGCACCTTTGGGACGTGGAAGACTCCTCGCGCTGCCACCTAGAATAACTGAATTGCTTGATGAGTAGGAGTGGAGGCCAACGTGAAGGATGGGGTGTGTTGTTGCAAGAGTTGACTCTAGGATATAATAGAGCCAAGCCTTAGCACATTTTACAAATAAAAAGTTATTTATTGTTCAGAACTTGACTTGGGTTGTAGCAAGCGAAACCCTGAAAATTGATTTTGAGTGTACTTCTGACCTAATACACTCAGAGATAGTTTCTCTCAACATCCAAGGTCTCTTTACTCAGGAATATTCAATAATTACAATAAGAAGGCCAGATTTCTTATTAGAAAAGATTTTTAATAAGGTTGGGGGTTGATCCAAGGAAACAATCCATTGGGCATGGAGTCAAGTGAAAACCACAGAAAAGAGATCATAGCAGTGATCACATTACTTTCAGAAAATGAGGCAAAGTAAGTCTATCCTTCGACTATAAATAATCATGATATAATAGAAGAAAAAGAAAAGGAAAAGGCCATCACAGTGAAAGCATCTATCAAGGATGAATTTCCACTACAACTTTGGAAGAAAAAACTGAAGGCTGATAACTCAATACAGAGCACTTATCTGGAGTGAATTCTGACCAGTGACCATTGAAAACAGAACTCTTATAAATTGCGTATAAGGAGCATGTAAAAAGAATTCCAAACAGATTTTAACTCAGTTGATAAAAGAGCAGATAGATAATATGACAAAAAGAGGACATAGTGAAGGAAATGACCGTAATGAATCTCATAATATCAAGAAAACATGTCACTCTGTATAACTCAATTCAGGGCTTTTACAATAACTCTGCGTTCCAAAAGGAACTCTCTGCCAAAGAGGTTTCCCCCGGGCTTCCCCCCCCCTTTACAATGAATGCATCTCTATATAAATTCCCTTTCTCAAGGAGGTTGAAACTGCATCATATCATAACTGACAATTAACTAACTTCAACTGTCTTTAACTAATCATAATAGTAATCTGAACTAATTTAAAAGCATAAATAAATCCTAATTTCTAGCAAACTATCTATAGCAGTGTATACAGTTTAATTTGCATCCATGCGCAAAAATCTCTGTAGTTGTGGGTAGTTCGTAATGAATAACTAGATCAACATTAGGAATATCCAGACCACGAGCAGCTATTCATATCAGATGATTGATCTGAAGAAGCAAGTTTAACTGCGTCATCCTTTAATAGCTCTTTATCTGAAGTATCTGCCATAACAATTTTCCCATTACAAATGTTTTTTGTAGGAGGATATGTCAATAGACTTGGTCTGTTTGTATGCTCCACTGTGAGAACTTCCATATACTTGCACAGTCAGTTTTGTTTTTCCGGGACAACCATGTTTTATGTAATTATCAAAAAAGTAAATCAAGTCTTGCTTAGTCAATTTCCTTAATTCAGCAACCTCAATTTCTTTCCTGTCAAACTTAAGATTTCCAAGCTCAATTTCACTCCAATAAAAGCTTGATTGTTCTTGCAAGTTTTTGTGTTTCTCAAGCTTATTATCAATCAAAGCATCCACATTTGTCTTAAATTCATCATCTGACATAGCATGTAGTTTACTCTCAAACATTTTAAGAAATGCCTCCACTCTCAGATCAAGTTGTGCAGGGTCCTTGACAGTGGATTGAATAATGAATTTTGCTCCTCGAATCCCAGAATCATTTCGTGTCTTCAGTTGAACAATATAACCAAGCTTCTTGAAAGGCTGCATGCTTGGCACTGAGAACAAAAATCTCTAGTTGAACATTTATCTTGGAGTCATCTGCTATTAATTTTTGCCTAACTGTATGGAGATAAATCGGAGGCAACTGGGTAGTGAAAGTATTTCCTAGGGTGAGGAGGTCCTCATATGCATGCTATCTTACCATTCACTTGAAATTTGGGTGTGTAGCTATTAGTGACATTTCTTGTAAAGGGGGTTAGAATGCAAAATAAAGGGTTAAAAAACCCATTTGTCCTAAGTTTTGATGCAAACGCGCCTATGTTAAATGAAAATCAAGTTTGAGTGGCTAAGATTCGCGCGCCCGGATCAACGACGCACGTTGGATTCTGGACCCCCCTTCCCTTTCTACCTTTAAGCGGTGGGGGGGGTCCAGAATCGGGGGCACACCTCTCCAACGGCTCAAATCGGCGTGCCCGGATCAACGGTGATGAAGACCATTCCGGACCCCCCCCGCCTTTCTACCTTTAAGCGAAGGGGGGGGGTCCGGAATCGCGTATGAAACTTCCCGACGGCCACGATCGAAGAGCCCAGATCAATGGCTCATGGGTGGCCTCATCCCTCTCAGCGACCCTGTCTTTAACCCACACGGGCCCTTCTCCCGTCGTGTCATCTTCCTGCCAGGCTTTCCCCTGCTACCATATGTCACCGCTCCTCCCTCTTTCACTCGTCCACATGGCCTTTTCCTCGTCTCATCATCCATTTACCACCCGCCACGTGTCCTTTTCCCTCCACATCAGCTTCCCATTAAAGGGTCTTCCCGTCAACCCTCCTCACCTCCTCATATGTCAGGCCTCATCCTCATAATCTGACATCACCATCTCTGTCATGCACCTCATCCTCTGCATTGGCCTCCCTACCTATCCCTCAAAGCTATTCAGTTATTCCAGATGGCAGCGCGAGAAGTCTTCCATATCCTGAAATGTTGAGTTGGCCAGATTTCCCTCGATCCCAAGAAGCAGTTATTGAAGCGATGGAGGGTGGTTAGACATCATCTCCGCCATAATGGGGATGTCCTGCGATGAATTAAAGGCACGTCGATTCACCGATATAACTGTCAGAAGACCGATCGCGTCTGACATAAGTTGCACAATTATTCAAAGATTTCGGCTGCAGAGTGTCAGAAGCCATGCAGACGCAAAGATTTCAATGCAGTTTCTTGGTTCCGTTGTTGTTGTTGTTTTGAGTATATGTAGGCATTTTCGCCATTTTTGTATCTATCGATGGTAGAGCTAAGCTCCCGACTGAAAAGTTTCAGCACCATTCTGGTTTCCTGGTTATGCCTCTGTGATTGAGATTTCTTGGTTTATAACAAACAGTTCTCCTTTTTCCATCTATGTTTCGTCTCGTGCCGGAGGGTTCACAGTTGAATGGTTCACGTGGATTGTTACAGTTATGTTATGATAAAGGGTTTTTCGTGACATTTTTGTATTCTCTAGATTTCTGTGTTTGAATATAAAGAGACTTTGTGTTCGAATACTTTCTTTCTCCAGTCTGTTACGAACTTGATGTTTATGATAGATCTTCGCACTCTCCTTATGAAAGTCTTCCACCTACTAACCCTTTTACTGCAACCCACTGTTTGGAGTTTATCAAGACCTCACTCGTTCATGCATACCTGGACTGGTTTCTGTGTTGAGACGGTATTGTTCTGAGTTTTCCTCCATTTGATCACCCTTTAAACAAATCGTGACATTAACTGATGGGCGTCGGGCTCTACTCCTGCTAGCAATCCAGGGGTGACCTCCAATAGCCAACATTTCTGGCGTCGTTGCCGGGGACGAAGTTGAATATTTTCCCCGGATTTGAACGACAATGATCAACTGATTTCTGAAGGTGCATTAGATATCAGAACTTGAATATTGCTACTATGCACCTGGCGACTCCACTGTGACGACTCCGCTGGGGAGAACCTATTCTATCAACTATGGCTTTGAGAGGTAGACACATGAGGTCTAATCCACATCTGCCTTTAGCTACACTAGAAGCTGACTCAGAAGCGGTGCGCAGAAAGAGAAAGAGCTCTGTGAAAGAAGTTTCCATCGTCGAAACAGGTAATGCGCCTTCCCCTTCTGTGAGAACTCCATTGTATTATTCTCAGCTTCCTAGTCGTCCTTCCTCTGAGGTTTCTCGCTTTCTCAATTTTGGGAGTGTTCCTACTGAGTTTTCTCCTCCTGGCCTAGTATTATAAGGAGAGATCCTTGTCACTCCCCCCTCCTTGGAAGTCGTTCCTCAATACAGACCTCTGGTCTCAGAAGATTTCACCACCCCCCCTGTTATTACTACTGTTGCGCAGAAAGAAACATCTGCACATTCAACTCCCTTAGACCTCCCTCTGTTTTTCCCGTTGTCCCCTTCAAGGACCTCTTTTCATACATCTCATGTTCACACTCCTTCTCCTCCCATCTCTCCTCTTCCTAACATCCCTATGGCTGGTGCTAATCCCCCTTTGAACAGAATGGATGCCATAGTCACTGCTAGATATGCTCCTTTGGTCTTACCCCATCCTATGAATCCTCTCCCTGCTGGAGACTACTTGAAGTACATGCCTAAGTTCACTGGGGAGGGAGACGTAACTGCAGAAGAGCACTTGGCTGCTTTTTACAGTTATGTAGATAACCTAAATATTGAGAATGAAGATGTCTGGATGAGAGTCTTTGTCCAGAGCTTGGATGGTGAGGTTAGAAAGTGGTTTAGGGGACTAGCCCCTGGCTCTATTGCTGGTATTGAAGCCCTGGATAATGTTTTCCTGAGGAAGTGGGGAGATAGGAAAGATTACATTTATTACATGACAGATTTTGGGTCCTTGAAGAAGCAGGAAGGAGAATCTGTCTCTGAATTCTCCAAAAGATTCAATAAGATGTATAACAAGATTCCTGCAGAAATAAAGCCTTCAGAAGCCTCTGTTCAAATTTCATATGCTAGTGCATTCGACCCCGACTTCTGTCTCGTATTAATAGAAAGAAGAGCCACCTCTTTAGCTCAAATGAAAGATGCAGCTATAGAAGTGGAATCCAACATGTTAGCAGCTGACAAACTGAGAAACTAGGCCGACACAAACAGAAGAAAGGAAAAGTCGGAAGCTTCAACTTCCATCCCATCATTGTCCCACCCTCAAGTAAACGAGCTGGCCCAAGTAATGAACTTTCTTAAAAAAGAGGTGGAGAGATTGAAGGTGGAAAGGAGGCAGATGTATAAGGGCCCTCAGAACACCGAAAATAAAGGAGGTTTCAGGAGACCAAACATTTTTTCTCCTCCAACTGTGCACAAAGAGAAGGAAAGAGACAGAGATGACCAAAGAATTCAGGCTCCCTTCCAGAACAACTTTGTAGCTGATGAAGAAGAAAGAGAAATGGATGAGCTTGAGCCTAAAATTCACTCTGTAGAAGTCACTCCTCCTTTCCCCCATCTAACCCAGTCAGCATACGAGGAGTCTCTCATGAACAGTGAACTAAACGAATTGAGCAAGGGAGACAAAGCTGGCGGTGGCCGAGGCAGGTATAACCTGAGATCTGACAAGAGGGCAGCAGCACCTGATGTTCTTTAGTCATCCACTAGAGCAGAGAAGCCTGCTAATGAGGTAGCAGATGGTCACAGAGGTAAGAAGGACCAACCTCTCTCTCCCATTGTCCAAAGTCATGTTCCTGAAATTAGAGAAATTCCAAAGTATATGTCTTCTTTCAATTTCGAACATGAGATGCAAAAGATCAAAATCCCTGTGCCCCTCACTGAGCTGATTAAACATGGTGAATTCAAAAAGTGCTTCTCTAACCTTTTGAAATCTGAAACCTCCATCCCTTCCACAGACTTCATAAACCTCCAAGATGAAAGGCCTGCAGTGGTCCTAGGTCCCATGGTAGAAGACAGAGATGATTCATCCCCTCCCTTCTACACCTCCCTGAACATACATGACAAAGTGCTGCATAATTTCTTAATGGATTCAGGGGCCTCCCACAACCTCATGCCTAAAGCCGTCATGGAAGAGCTAGGATTAGAAGTCACCAGAGCCTATCATGACCTCTATTCCTTTGAGTCCAGGAGGGTACAATGTTTGGGAGTCATCAAGGACCTAGTAGTTTCCCTGTTTCACCTGCCCATGAAAAGTATGGTCATGGATATAGTGGTAGCTGATGTTCCCCCCAAGTTTGGCATGCTGTTTTCAAGGTCTTGGATTAAGAGACTTGGGGGAACGTTACAGATGGACCTCACATATGCCACCATCCCAGTCTTTGGAGGGGAGCACAGAATATTGTACAGAGAAGCCCAGCTAGCCTACACTGTCAGTGATGAAGCAGACCCCACTAATCACCCCATATTTGCACTTGACACTGGTTTAGGGTCTAGCTTGTTGCAGGTCACTGAGACTCCTGAGGCCCCCTTGCAAATCAAAAAGTAGCCCAGTGTTAATCAGGAGATGCCTCCCCCAATCACCTCTGTTTGGAAGATGTTCTTTGACGGTGCTTCTTCCAGTATAGGTGCAGGTGCCAGAGTGGTATTCAAATCCCCTTCTCAAGAGACCATATCACTGTCATACAAGCTAGAATTTGAAGTCACCAACAATGTGGCAAAGTATGAAGCTCTGGTCCTGGGATTAAGAGCTGCAAAGGAAATGTAAATCAAGGAGATAGTTGTGTTTGGAGATGCAGAACTGATTGTCCAGCAGGTCAAAAATGTTTATCAGGCTAAGCATCCTCGACTCAAGAATTACAGGAACGAGGTATGGGATCTAATTGACAGTTTCTTCCTAGCTTTCAACATATATTTCATTCCAAGGGAAGAAAATGCCCCAGCCGACTTTCTATCCTTCTCAGCTAGTTTGTTCGAAGTTCCTGCGCTACCCACTGCTCAATCTGATGTCGAGATAAGATACAGGCCCGCTGTACCAGACAATGTCAAACATTGGAAGGTATTTGAAGATTATCAGGAGATCGAAAAATTTCTCTAATCAGTTGATGACTTCTCTGCATTACACATAGATGAGGATCCGGACGTGGAAGACGACAATCACCCTGGGGAGTTGAACGAAATTGATAACCATCAGATTATTCAACTGCCGAGCAATCACATACCAAGAGGTATGATCCCATTAGAAAGATTGTTCGATGGGAATGATGTGGCAGTGAGGGGAAGAGTTTCAGGTGATGATGCTGATACAACTGAGTGCAACATAGGCACACCAGAGGAGCCCAAGTTTGTCAAGCTGTCAAGGAGTTTGACCGAAGAGAAAAGGACCGAATACACTGAGCTGCTAAAGGAATTTCCTGACGTGTTCATGTGGACCTATGAAGACCTCAAGACATATGACACGTCAGTCATTGAGCACAAGATCCCACTGAAAGAGGAGGCTAGACCGTTCAAGCAAAAGCTTAGACAGATAAATCCTACACTACTACCTGTCATGGAAAGAGAGGTGAAGAAGCTGTTAGACGCCCAAATCATTGTCCCCTTGAGATACTCTGACTGGGTGGCCAATTTGGTCCCAGTAAGAAAGAAGAGCAGAGAAATCAGACTCTGTGTCGATTTCAGGAACCTGAACAGAAGTTCGAGGAAGGACAATTATCCCCTGCGCAACATGGAACATATATTGCAGAAGGTCACTGGTGCATCTAGGATATCTATGATTGATGGCTTCTCTGGTTACAATCAAATATCAGTCATGCCAGAAGACAGGGAAAAAACAACCTTCACCACTCCTTGGGGCACATTCATGTATGCCAAGATGCCCTTTGGATTGATGAACACAGGGGCAACGTTTCAGCGAGCCATGGACATAGCCTTCATCGGGGAGAAAGATAAGTTTGTGGTGATTTACCTGGATGACATAATAGTCTTCTCCAAGACTAATATAAAGCACCGCTGCCACTTGAGGAGGGTTTTCCTGAAGTGTCGCAGGTTTGGCCTTTCCCTGAATCCCAAGAAATCATTGTTTGCTATGCAAGAAGGGAAGTTGTTAGGCCATATAGTCTCAGCAGAGAGAGTGAGAATTGATCTTGACAGGGTAGAAGCAATTCAGGCCCTGTCACTTCCTAGGTCTAAAAATGAGGTCCAAGCATTTCTGGGAAGGATTAATTTCCTGAGGAGGTTTGTTTCAAATTTTGTTGAATTAGTGAAACACATCACAGCCATGCTTAGGAAGGGGAATGAAGTGAAATGGACTGCCGAGCCCAGAGAGTCTTTTATCCAAATAAAGAAGGCATTGACTGAAGCTCCCGTGCTAATCAGTCCAGATTATTCTAAATATTTTCTGATATTTTCTTTTGCTTCCTGTGATACAGTAGCAGCAGTTCTGTTGCAGAAAAAAAATCAAGGCCAAGAGCAGCCCATTACTTTCTTTAGCAAGGCGCTGAGAGATGAAGAACTCCGGTACGAGATCATGGAGAAGCAGGCTTATGCCTTGGTGAAAGATCTCAAAGCTTTCAGGGTCTATGTCTTACACTCAAAGATCATTGCATATGTCCCTTCAGCCTCTGTGAAGGACATTCTTATACCACCTGACATAGACGGGAGGAGAGGTAAATGGATCGCCAAGATCCTAGAATTTGATCTGGAGATCAAGCCCACCAAGCTGATAAAGGGGCAAGGTTTAGCCAAGTGGCTGGCTGAATCGAATCGTCAAGCCTTGGGAATCAGTTTCATCAATGAGCAAGCTGAGTCATCTAACATGGGTTCCCAAAGCACTATACCATTAGCAGCATGCATGTGGTACAAAGATATCCTGTATTTTCTGCAAGAATTGAGGCCTCCTGATGGGATGGAGAAAATTAAAGCCAGAGCCTTAAAGCTTAAAGCTGTTAGATACTGCCTCATAAACCAAGCCTTATATTGGAAAGACCCCCAGGGGGTATTACTAAGGTGTCTGGATCCGCAGCAGGCTCAAAAGGTTATATTCGACTTCCATAGCGGTCTTTGTGGAGGTCATTATTTTTGGAAGACCACAGCTCACAAGATTCTCTAAGCTGGGTACTACTGGCCCACCTTATTTCCTGATGTTTGTAGGGAAATCCGAGCTTGCATTAAATGCCAGAAATTCTCAGGGAAGCAGCAGCTCAAATCTCTGCCATTGAAACCTGTGGTGGTCTCAGCACCCTTTCACAGTGGGGATTGGACTTCATTGGGGAAATTCATCCTCCCTCAAGTGGCCAGCACCGATGGATTTTGACAGCAACCGACTACTTCACTAAATGGATAGAAGCTGTCCCTACCAGAAGCACTTCTCACAAAGTAATCATCAGCTTCCTAGAAGAAATCATAGCTAGATTTGGCTGCCCTAGCAAAATTGTCACTGACAATGCTTCCCCATTTCGGTCTGAGCCTCTGATCAAATTTTGTGAACAATTTGGGATTTCACTGATTCACTCCACTCCCTACTATCCTCAGGGAAACGAACTGGTAGAGTCCTCTAATAAAAGCTTAATCAAGCTTATCAAAAAGC